>JAFIRS010001698.1:0-308743 GCA_018342105.1 Gonioctena quinquepunctata
AACTCAATTTTTTTTTCCATTCTTCACAAAAAATTTTTTTGATACTTTCAATAATATGATTGCAAAATATGCCAAATGAATTTTTTTTTGATTATTTTTTTTCATATATATTAACTATTTAGCTTTTCAGTTTCTTTTTCGTCGATTTCATTTTTCGTTAAAAGTTTTCCAAGGATAATTTCACTAGATAAAAAATGGAGTCCGGCCTGATCACGACTCTCTTTGCAAACTCAGAACAGTATGTGTCATATACCATCATAAGTGCTTTTAGAATATGACATTTCCATTCTCCTCTATGTTATATTTCCCGTGGACTTATCCAATCTATAGGCATTTTCGGAAACCTACTCGGTTGACCATAGAATTAATTATAATTCTAAGGGATTGACACGACCCTCCGCACGTTCGTTTTCCCAATCCAAGAACTACGCGGGGTCAGGCATTTCGGAAACTTACCTGGTTCACTCGATCCCAATAGATCACGTAACGGATCACTTGACCACTTACCCCAATACTATAGTTCACAAACGTAGTTGAGCTTATTCTTTATTTGTTCTGGTTTATGAAAAAAGATTAGAGGTGTTACTCTACCTTTGGTTTGATATTAGTCATAGAAATGTAAATATGTCAGTATATTATAATTACATTTCTATGCTATTATGTTCTAGACATCTTAACTTTAGGCAATCCTACTACGTGATCAATTTTGGCGGTTGTTGGACAAACCGATAATCGCCATAAGAATATCATTTCAGTGTTTCCTTTTGACTTGTAAAAGTGTTTTTTTTGGTTATTTTGGAGCTTTTTTGTGTAATTGATAAATATTAGATGGAGGATTACCTAAAACACTATTGTTTGAAAAGAACAGATGTTTGGTGAACGGTATGCCGAAAATACATCCCCATCTTTTGTTTACATTTCAATGTATTTTTACAGGTATAAAATGAGTTGAGGTTTGATCAGTGTTTTAAAGATCCTTTTACACTAATATTTCGAACTGAATTGTTCAATTGTTGGTTCCTTTACGAATATGGATATTATTTCGTATTTGCTTTTACTCAGCTTTCCCAAATGCAGATGAAGCCCTATACAAGTTTAGAATCCATACATACTTTGAATCTGGCTTCGTCGTGAGGTGAGAAAAAATTAGAATCATTTATATTTTTCCCGTTAGTCTAGTATGTTTTTCTAGGCAGCGGGTTTTTTTTCTAATGGGTACATGTACAGTTGCAAATCTTGAGTCATCGAGTGAATTATTATAAATTAGAATAATCATAGAAGCAATTTATAACTTCGATCTGTTCTATTATGTTTATTGCTACATTGTTTATTATAAAAGACATTGTTTGATATTTAAGAATATTACTTCAACTTTCATAAAGTTCTTTCTAATCGACATAATTTTTTTTCAGGTCAAGTATTCAAAAAAGAAATTAAAACCTTCAGATGTTTGGTACAAATGGAAAGGATGAAGCTTTTTGTACTGCCTTACTTGTATGGCCGAACAGTGAAGTAGGGTCATTTTGGGTGTATATTAAAACATTCACGAGATTTAACTGTGGCCAATGCCTCAGTCAAAATTATTGGATTGTCTTGCTATTTGTTTTTAAAAAAATGTTTCAAATGATTTTTAAAAAATGTTTGTTTATGTTGTTTTACTGATTCAGATGATCTTTAATTTAATACCAATTATAAAAAATTACACAATATTGATATTTGTATATAATACAATTTCGATAAATATCACGATATATCAATTTTTTACTGTTAATAAATTACAATACCCTTTGAAGGTTGTAGACGATGTGGTACTTGTTACTCTCGTCTCGGACGTCCATCGTCTTAATGTTCTTGAAAAGGTTTTCACGATGTTTCGAATGTTTGTATCTGCAATGGTGTGAATACGTATTCACATTCAAAACATCTTGTAAACCTTTTCAAATACATAAGATGAGGACATCAAAGAGTAATCAAATCAACCCTTCACAAGACTTGATCGAGGCTTTCGATAATTGCCTGAAATATCTAAAAGGGAAGGTTGAGATTGAAAGCATATTTCTAAATATTTTCATTTATTGAGTCACCAGAATCCTAAAGAAAATTTGTATTCAGTAATTCAATAACACTACCTATAAGAATGTTTTGGGGAGGTAGGTACATATATATGAACATTCATTTGGAGTTTTCTCTACTTTTAAGTGGAAAATATCAATATATATAATACATATATGAACTTTATTTGAAATGGGACCTCCTAATGTACAATAGTTCAGATATATACAAGTAGAGCAAAATCATACAAGTAATCGTAGGAACAAATCAAATCACAAAAGTCTGAAGTTATAGGTAGGTATCCATGACGGAATGAAGGATGTTATCACGAATGTGCACACAGGGTATGTCTGCTGCAGCCTTCTCTGATACTTGATTTTCGAATCCGTAAGATCTTCTACGGAACAAATCAAATCAAAAGTCTGAAGTTATAGGTAGGTATCAGCGGAATGAAGGATGTTATCACGAATTGACACGAATGTGCACCCAGGGGACAGTTTATAGCTAAAGAAGCAGTTAGCTCACTTGGCCCAAATGCATGTTCCAAGGTAACATCCACTCCAGGGAAAAGAATTCAGGATGCGCAGAAGACTGTACGCGATTATCGCTCTTCGAAGTATACGAAAAATGTCAGTATTAGTAACACAGTAACACGCGGTATGCGAGAGATAGAAATCAGAGTTGCGCAGTGTACAAACGGGAACATAAAGATCAAAGTGCCGACGCCAAGTGAGCTAACTGCTTCTTTAGCTATAAACTGTGCCCAGGTATGTCTGCTGCAGCCTCTCTGATACTTGATTTTCGAATCCGTAAGATCTTCTAGGTTGATTGCAGCTAACATAGAGTCTTTCTCCTCGATGAGTCATTTTAACTGGTCAAAACTCATGATTTGATACTGTAGACACCGAGTGAAACCCGACTCTATCCCGTCGTGACGGGACCCACAGTTAACTATAATGCAAATAAAGGGAATTTTCTTCAGTTGAAGCACGAATTATAATCCTAAATTGAAAAACTACTCAAATTCGCACAGAAAAAAAAAATAAACATTTTTTACTATGGTCGCTTATGACGAATTACAATGTGTGCCAACAGCCGCCATATTGCTTTCGTTTGACAGGTCGATGGATTGCCTAATAGTTCTTTCTAATAGAAAATGGTCTAGAAATCTATGGAATAAAATTTTGAATGCTGAATTGCGAAGGTACAATTAGTCTTATTTACCTTCCATGTAATAGCGCAAAATTACTCTTCATAATTCTGAATGCAAACTCGTCTTTGTTTAGAAACATATTGTTCTTTATCTTACTGAAGAAAACCCTCACATATCTCATCGTCTCATCAAAGTTAACGTTGTTGTTGGAATGTTGTAATTTTCCTTTTCCTCATTAATTTAAATATCTAAACTTTTGTAATGTGCATGCGGTAGTCTGTAGCGACTTTGACGACCTGCTTTTGAATAGGGTTATGCTAGACGAACCTGAGTCAGTGATCGAGTAAGCAACACCAAAAGGCATTTTCGGAAACCTACTTAGAGCAGGTTGACACGATCCCCAACCTGCACGTTCGTTTTCCTAATCCGAGTTAAGTACGCGCGTTCGCAAACTTTGGTGTTGGTTACTCGATCAGTGACTTAGGTTCGTCTAGCATAACCCTATTCAAAAGCAGGGTCGTCAGAGTCGTTACAGACATCGCATGCGCATTACAAAAGTTTGAAAATTATTTGAATTAATGAGGAAAAGGAAAACTGCAACATTCCAAACAATAACGTCGTTAGCTTTTGATTATGTTTTTGATGAAGACGGATGAGATGTGTGAGATGTTTTTTATTTTAATGTTATCTTCCAGTAAGATGAAGAAACAAAACGTTTCTAAACAAAGACCAGTTTGCATTCGGAAATATAAAGAAGTAATTTTACGCTATTCCATGGAGGTAAAATAGGACTGATATTACCATCGCAAATTCATCATTCAAAATTTGATTTCATAGATTTCCAGACTCATTTTCGATTAGAAAGAAAACTGTTCGAAAAGTTGAAGTTAGGTTATGTTTCATGTTATAAGTTAGGTTATGTTTTATGTTATTAGGCAATCCATCGACCTGTCAAAACGAAAGCAATATGGCGGGCTGTTGGCACACATTGTAATTCGTCATAAGCGACCATAGTGGTAAAAGTGTTTATTTTATGATTTTCTGTGCGAATTTGAGTAGTTTTTTCAATTTAGGATTATAATTCGTGCTTCAACTGAAGAAAAATGCCCTTTATTTGCATTGTAGTTAACTGTGGGTCTCGTCACGACAGGGATAAAGTCGGGTTTCACTCGGTGTCTACAGTATCAAATCATAAGTTTTTGACCAGTTAAAATGACTTATCGAGGAGGAGAAGAGCTCTATGTTAGCTACAATCAACCTAGAAGATCTTACGGATTCGAAAATAAAGGATCAGAGAGGCTGGAGCAGACATACCCTGCGTGCACATTCGTGATAACATCCTTCATTCCGCATGGATACCTACCTATAACTTCAGACTTTTTGTGTTTGATTTGTTCCGTAGAAGATCTTTAGGATTCTTGAAAATCAAGTATCGAGAGGCTGGACATACCCATCAGTAAATTCTTGATAAATATCCTTATTCGCATGATACCTACCTATAACTTCAGACTTTGTGATTTGATTTGTTCCTACATTACATTGTATGATTTTGTCTACTGTATGTATCTGAACTATTGTACATTTAGGAGGTCCTATTTCAAATAAAGTTCATATATATATATATAATTGATATATTTCCACTCAAAAGTAGAGAAACTCCAAATGAATGTTCATATATATGTACCTACCTCCTCAAAACATTCTTATAGGTTATTGAATTACTGAATACAAATTTTCTTTAGGATTCTGGTGACTGATAAATAAAAATATTTAGAAATATAGTCTTTCAATCTCAACCTTCCCTTTTAGATATTTCAGGCAATTACGAAAGCCTGACAAGTCTTGTGAAGGGTAAATAGATGGATTACTGTTGGATGTCCATCGCCTTATGTATTTGAAGGTTTACACGATTTTGAATGAATACTGTATTCAGACGATTGCAGATACAACATTAAACATCGTGAAAACCTTTCAAGAACATCAAGACGATATCGAAATGGATATAGTACCACATCGACAACCTTCAAGGTATCGAATTTATTAATAGTAACAATTGATATATCGTGATATTTATCGAAATTGTACTATAAACAAATATCAATATTGTGTAATTTTTTATAATTGGTATTAAATTAAGAGTAATCAACTGAATCAGTAAAACAACAAATTAACAAACATTTATTTATATATATTCATTTGAAACATTTTATTTTTAAAACAACTGAGCAAGAGGCAAGTCGTCCAATAAATTTTTTGACTGGGTTGCATTGGCCACAAGCTTCAAATCTGGTGCCATTGCCTCTAATATAGCACCAATATGACCACCTACTTCACTGTTTCCGGCCATACAAGTACAGTAAGCAGTACAAATGCTTTCATCCTTTTCAATTATGTACCAAACATCTGAAGGTTTTTAATTTGCCTTTTGTGAATACTTGACCTGAAAAAAAGTTATGTCGATTAGTAAGAACTATTACGAAAGTTGAGAAGTAATATTCTTAAACATCAAATCAATGTCTCTTATAATAAACAAATGTGGCAATAAACATAATACAACAGATCAGAAGTTATAAATTGCTTCTTATGTATTATTATTCCTAATTTATAATAATTCACTTCGATGACTCAGGATTTGCAACTGTACATGTGCCCATTAGAAAAAACCTGCTGCCTAGGAAAAAACATACTAGACTAACTAAAATATATAAATGATTCTGAATTTGTGTTCTCACCTTCACGACGAAGCCAGATCCAAAGTATGTATGGATTCTAAACTTGTATAGGGCTTCATCTGCATTTGGGAAAGCTGAGTAAAAAGCAAATACGAAATAATATCCATATTCGTAACAGGAGGAGCACCAACAATTGAACAATTCAGTTCAGAAATATTCAGTGTAAAAAGGATCTAAATCACTGATCAATCCTCAACTTCATTTTATACCTGTAACAAATACATTGATAAAAATGTAAACAAAAGATGGGGATGTATTTTCAAGCATACCGTTCACCAAAGCCTCTGCTTTTCAACAATAGTGTCTTCAGGTAATCACTCTCCATCTGAATATTATTAATTAACAACACAAAAGCTCCGAAAATAACCAAAAATACATTTTTACAAGCCAAAGGTACACACTGACAATGATATTCTTATGGCGATTATCGGTGTGTGTGCCAACAAACCGCCATATTGGGTCACGTGGTATGGATTGCCTAATGATAGTTCTGTGGTTATGACTTGTGTCAGAACCAGAACAAATAAGAACAAGCTCAACAGCTCAACCTGATACGTTCGTGAACTATAGTATTGGGGTAAGTGATCAGAGTGATCTATTGGGATCATAGAAATGTAATTATAATATACTGACTAGAACGCGTTTAGTCTACTGCGCACCCGAATTTCGTGGCACCCTTATGCGATAGCAAGGAGGACACCAAACAATGAAGAAAAGTATGACTTCATAAGCATATTACATGCGTGCGACGAAGATAATCAACTGAACGTATGACGGTAGTATTTATATCATCTATTTGTAAACATAACGGCGTTGTCGGTTGGCACTTATAAGCGTTGCCAAATCATTCCAATTTTCTTTAATTCCTTTGTGTTCGGTTTGGATGTGTCTTTGTACTTTGTTGTCTTTTTTGTTATAGTGATTATAGTGGATAAATTGAAAACTGTTATATATAATGAAGTGTTACATTAGTTTGTAGTAGTAGGTAATGATATGTGGCCATGCTTATTTATACATATTGCCTTTTCAGTGTGTCCATAAAGTAACGCATACATTCATTATTAGCTAAATGAACAATATCATTAAAAATTCCCGAAACAGGTCGATTTTTATTTTAATTTACTGTTTTTTTAAATAATAATCCAATATACAGGGTGATCTACCTTCGAGAGATGACGTCATCAGCGGTGGTTTTATTAAATGAACACCCTCTTTTTTTTATTTATGAGTTAACTTGCTGATTCCAAATTGGTAGAGGGTGGGCAACAATACAAAAGGTGTTTTCAAAATTTTATTAGAAAGTTATGCGATACTGTATTTCACAAAAAACGAAATGAAGAATAAACGTATTAAGAATTATTATATGAAATTACGTAGTTATGCAGCTACTGGATACACTACCAAAGATGCATCAAAATGTTGCGGTGCGCCTTCTGCGGTCTAAATTATTGGCTATTTGAATATCAGGAAAAAGCTGGTCAAATCAGGAATTAATGTATTTTGTAAGAAATCCAGGTGCCGACAAAATTACGTCTCGTCTTTGATTATTTTCATTAACTGTAGGTCTACCTTGGTTTGGTGCACCCCTCACGTGTCCTAATTCTCTGTATTTTCGCTCTATTCTGCTTACAGTAGATTGTGAAATAAGTTCACTATCTGGGTGCATTTCATGGAATAATCTGCATACCTCTTGTTGAGTCCGCATCATATCGCCAACACCAATCATAATTAAAATTTCAATCCTTTCCCTTTCAGATGAAGGCATTTTCAAAAAACAGTTTTAATATGATACATTTTGAAGCGTCAACAATACAGAATTAAACAAATGGCAAAAAATATTCTCAAACAATGAAAATATACGGTATAGTCGAGAGGCAAAGATCACTAAGATAAAAACTTTTTAACAAAAAATTAAACCGACGAAAAACGGAACTAAAGCAAACATAAAATAAACCTCCTTAGTCCTAATAACTAAGCATCTAAACTAATGTGAGTAACTAATTTTGAGTCGGCGCCAAACAAACAAGCTAGGTAAAGCGTAAAATGATGGCATCGAGATGCACGGTGGCATTCTGATAATTTTTTCGAAGTAATTTAATGATCTTCGTTGATTTTTCGTTTGGCGCCGACTCGAAATTAGTTACTTACATTAGTTTAGGAGCTTAGTTATCAAGACTAAGGAAGTTTATTTTATTTTTTGATTTTCAGTTCCGTTTTTCGTCGGTTTAATTTTTTTGTTAAAAATTTTTATTTTTCAATTTTTTGTGGCTGAAATATACTAATTACTACCTACTTAACTTTTGAATAATTCCAAAATACTTACTTATACCCACCTTACTTCAACTAATAACAGTTAAATAATACGATTATCTACTTCAACTATTTATTGTTATATATTATAAATTATTTTTGATAGTTCTGGTGAGTTCATTTCATCACTTTGTATATAATTCCATCCTTCCATAGAATGTTATTATTGTGACGGATGTAGAACAAAAATAATGACAATAGCGATCTGTCAATGTCAACTACATATGTGTGCCAATGTTCACAAGTGAAAAATCAATCATCCCCTATTTTTCTACCCATAGGGGTGGATTAATTCCTTCCGAACCCAAATATGATCAACTATGAGGTATATTCTAGGTAATAAAAAAAATCATTCAAATCGGAAAACCCCGTACAAAGTTATGCCTGATAGAACCGATTAACGGATCAAAATTCAGAGGGTGAGCGATAAATATTTTCCATTTTGCTACCCTTAGGAGTGGATTTTTTTCGAATTCAAATGGGACTAACTTTAGAGTATGCCCTATCCAATGAAAAGAGAATAATCGGAATCGGACTCCTCTGTAAAAAGTTATGCGTGGTCATACATAAGAAAAAATATACGCGTCGACTAGAGAACCTCATCCTTTTTGGTTTCGTCGGCTGAAAAATGGATATATACAATGACAATGGCACCCACATCAAATGTTACCTTATAACTTACTTATTTTTCAAATATTGATGTAATAGTGCAATGAAAAATCTTGATAGAAATACCTATTCAATTATAAGGATATGTAAAACATGTCTCATATATCTTCATATAATAGATGGGTGGAAGAGTGAACATTTTTTACACAGGTATATAACATTTATATTCACAATTCTCTGTACCTTTGATGCATCATCTATTTAAAAAAACGTTTTATGATGATATACCCTATTTTCCATTACAAGCAATGCCACTGGAATTGATCCGCTACTTCGAGGAGGACATAAACAACAATGGCGGCCACCATGCATGGGACATTTCGCGCAGCTTGAAACGCATTCTAGTCAGTATATTATAATTACATTTCTATGATTGGGATCGAGTTGGTGAACCAGAGTAAGTTTCCGAAAATGCCTTATGGGGGATTGTTTAGTTTTTGTTCCTTTTATGTTGCCTACTTTTAGGCCTGCAGATGGACTCTGATCAATAGAATTTTCGTATTAGAATCGCTTGATTTCGTTTCTATAGAATGGTGTTAGAAATCTGTTTCGATACTCTCATGCATCGCTTCTGTATATCGAAAGGCCTATCGGGTAAGTTCGTCGATTTCTGGGGAAATTTTAGTTATTTCTTTATCTGACACTTTTGACAGGGTTTATAGAAGAAGAATTTACCGAATGATGGTGAATTAGTAAATTAATTTTATTTGTTCTTGTAATTCCTTTAAACGTTTCATATTGTTAACCAGCATATTGTTATTATTTTTAATAGTCACGGCATCAAAGATGCTACCTCATCTACGTGTTGATGAAGAGAGAAGAAGGACGTTGAGAAATTTTAGATTAGAGAGGAGAATTACGAGACTTGAATGTGATCCATTTGCTCTAGTAGATGAACAATTTATTGATCTCTATCGATTGAACAAAGACATGGTGAATTTTTTACTTCAGGAGATATCGCCTCATATGAATAATTCCACACAAAATTTATGAGCATAGAAAATTTTGAAATGAGGGTTATGTTATAAATTTAATGAAACCAAATATTCCCGTCAACGGGTCAACGATTAGATGTTTCTTCTACTCTTTGTCTCTCTCTTTCACGTTCATGAGCATACAATTCGCCAACTAAAAGTTTTCGTATCGAAGCGTTTCTATCGGGGTTAACGGGGAAGGGAAATGACATTCGAAATGGGAATCGGGGTACCGAGATTTCGAATCTGACGTCACATTTCGATTCTATGCAAGATTTCTATTTCTCAGAGTCCCACCACTGACGCTCGACGTGACTGCTGTCAGCTTTTTACTTGTCACATGAAGTTTATCCTTCTTGATCGAGAGCTTAGATCATATATGCTACGCTAGACATGGCATCGTAGGCCTTTTCACGACGCCAAGTTAAAAATCGGGCACTTTTAGTAAATATGGCTGGACAATACGAGTTGTTATTGAATAATCGAAAAATACAAATCATTAATAGTAAAGTTAAACAGATCTTTGCTACTTTTTCCTGTAGAAAACATTCATCATTTGAGGTAAATATATTAACAATTAAATAGTAAAAAAAATACCTAATGAAATGATTATTTTTTTACACAACTGATGGGATACGGATGTTTTATTGTTGGACCATTTTCTCTTACCAGGTGAAGTGAACAAATATATGTATCTTTATTAACATGATCAATCAGTTCGAATCAACCATCACCTCGTCCACATCTTTAACCTACAAATCACATTTAGCACACTTACGACAAATTTTCAGATGTTTTTGTTTCTTTGATTTAATTAGTTTTCGACGATATTCGAAACTAGGCTTTGAAAAAACTAATAAAATATAAGTTCTCCGAAAAGTTTTACTACGTGTATCGCCGAGACATATCCCATAACAACACAAATAAAGTGTCCGAAAATATGGTGGAAGTTGAGGCATGCGCACAAAATATTAACTAGCATGAAAAGACATATGCACTTTGTTTAGTGAGATTAGTATTGGATGGCCTAAGCTTTATGGTAGTTTTGGGAAGAATTTGAGGTTATAGAAGTATTTGCAATGGAGATGGATCCGTAACAAGGGAACCATCACCCCAGATAGGCTCGAAATGTTTAATTTTCCAAGGATCTACCTTGTATCTTTCCTTACCTCCTTCTAATTTTAGTTTCTGCTGATTTTAAGTGAACTCCCCCTCCGCCAACCTGTCCTGCCACTTTAGTCATGCCCTTGCAAAGAACTCATTGTTCAAACCGGAATTGTTGATCTCTACAGCATTAGGATCTGCCGAGTTAACTATATGCCTATCAACGCTAGGCAACAATTGGACCAGCTTATTTTGATAAAGTAAAGGCAATGCGGCAAAGGTAGCTTTGTTTAGCAGGTGTCTCAAGTTTGTATTCACTAAAGTAGAGTCTGGAGTCTCCAAATCAATGCAACCTTCTTTCGTTTGTTCTAGTTGTGCAGCAGTTGACAATTTCTTGTTAGTACGTTTCTTAGGTTTCATGTTAAACCCCGGGATGGAAGCGAGAACTTCTCGCATAGTTGGTGTTCTACTTGTAGGCACCATGGTTGCAGTTGATTCTTCAACTACTTGAGGAGATAGTGGTTTATTATTCGGGGTAGATAATTGGGATTGTCCGAGGCAATCGTGGTATTCTTTCCCCTGCGTTTAGCTTATTGTCGTAATGCATGTTTGATGGTCTTTTTACTATTTGTTTTGTCATGGTCCTTTATGCTAGTTTTATTATTGAAGTTTACATTGCCTACACTTTGAAGTTTCACACTGGAATTGTCAATATTTTCTTCTTCATGACTTGAATTACATCCACTTTTCTCCAAATCACCATCTGCATGCATGAAAAGACCTATTGAGTGGTAACTCTGAGAAGGGGTCAAGCGGTCTTCAGTGTACTCTGAACTCTGACGTAGCTTCCAGACAGATAGATAGTACCGTCAAAGAGTAGAACCTCTAATCTTTGGTACCGTATCAAGCGTAAGGGTCTCAGAGCAATAAAAAACATAGAGGGGGCTTTTACATCCTTGTCTTGAATCCAACATAGGTTTGTTTGTAAACATTCATAGGACTTGGACCAAGTTATGTCCGGATTCACTCGAACAATTTCGTATGTGCCCGCTTGTTTCATTCGGATTGAGATAAGTCATTCTTCGTTTGTAGTGTGACGATTCAAAATCAACTTGTTTGTTTATTGTTTGCATCTGTGTTGTTTGTAAAGTTCAGAATGTTTCCTTTGCCTTTTTCAAGAATTAAGACTATTACGATATTTGGATAAGTATTTTCGATCCAAAATGGTGAAAATTTGTGAGGTTTGTGGACTCAAGCAGTTTCTAGGCTGTGACAAAACATTCCACAGGTAAGTTTCAACCTAAGACGTTCTGTTTCAACCATAGTCGTCACCAGGATTATTTATTATGGTTGGTGGTTGGGTATGTTGAGACGTCGAAAGGATCCAGAATCCCGATGTCATCTAATATATGAGTGGCCTAGAATCAAAACCGGCAATGTCCCACTTTCATAGTTTTGAGAAATGAGCGAAAAACTGCTCTGAGTTTATTATATATAGTAACGAAAGGGAGTTTGTATTAATTTGAAGTGAATATTATTATAAACAATAAATAATAACAATTTTGCTTAAATTTTTAGAAGTATTCAAGCAGAATCTAATAAATAAATATGGATATTGCCGGTTTGTTTCTGAGAGGGTGACTTAGCCGGTTTTGTTACTGAAATAAATTAAACTGACCTATATATAAATCAAGAAAACAACCGTAGTAATTATTGACTTGGTACTTTATTCAAATGAAAGAGACTCCTTGATAAAGAAAAATAACTGAAAGGTAATAATAAAATAGTTAAACAAGGACTGATGGAATTTCCGGAATGTATATTAGCAGGTGGGTTCCTCTTCATTTGAAGTTGTTGTTCTGCCAACTCTTCTTGATTTTTTGAGTTTTCCTGATGATTGGTATTGATGATACCTTCATAAAATTTGAGTTCCTAGATTTCTCCAGTTATTTCCAAAGTGTTTGGTTAGTAGATTGTTAACATCAACAATTTTCAAATTATTGACCTGCTGAAGATCGCTATTTATTTTTATCAGGAATTATCATTGAAATTGCTTTCCTCTTTTAGCTGATTCCTTTAAAAACTTGAAGGTCGTTCATATAATGCACTTACCCTTACCAGAATATTTCCAGAATTATTGCTCTTCTTAAGATAAAACCGTTTTGTAAGTTGAAATGGGAAATGCCATGATCCCGGCAGTTTGAGAATATTTTTGACACTTTCTTTCCAATCGTAAACGGAGCAACCTTCGCCCACATGAACCACTGTTCCAATCTTTGAAAATATTTTTAGATAATCTTCAGGTTGCGTTATTACTTCTAGCTTTTGATATCCCTCTCAATGTTACCAAAGACTCTGTCGGTGGCAAAAATGAATGGCCTACCATAGGAAAAATTACTTCCAAACTTTGGACATTCATGGGGCCTCACTTCAAGCCATTTGCAACACATTCCGATTAAAGTGGTATTTTGTTTTGGCCGCTGCATCCATCTGCCATAAGTCTTACAGTTTTCGATTTGTACCAAAATCTATTTTGTTAGTCTGTCAAACACACCTGATGAAATTTCATTTGAGCCTTTTCCAAATTCATTTTCAGTCCAGTAATATGGAAAACATTTTCTTTTGTAAGTTTTCGATTTCGATGAACCCTGTACTATTGTAAATTGTACAAAGTACAACTGCCGTGAATAGTAGGCACTTTGGTCTGGTACTTTTGAAGGACTAAGTTTTTTGTCAATCAATGATATGGTTACCAAATCTTCTCTAGCCTCTCCTAATAGGCTTAACAAACGCATCTGCCCTTAGTTTGTGTATTTTATTTCTGTTAATAAAGTTTTTTCTTCTTCATCTGTACAACGTTTAATCTTTTCTGTATATTGAAAGGCACGTGGAGCAGACATCAGTGCAGGTGTTGAAAAGCTCAAATTGTACTTGGTATTGAAGATTGTTCGAAAATAGGATAATTTCACTCTTTCCTCTGCTGAGGACTGCTCATCATACATTTTGTACATTTTTTGAATAGACAAATCCGAGGAAAGGTATAGCCTTCTTGTAGTTGAACGGCAGTAATGTGATTCTATGCCTTTGAACTTATTGATAAAGTTTTTAACAGCCAATTTTTATTTTCGAATTTAGGGTCTTTCTGTCTCCACCTCTTTGTTCTACAGGTGCTTGACCAGTTGTCGCAAAATTCTTCATTACATGAGACAAACGATGCTTCGTTATCATCAGTATATTCAAAAGCTGACTGACAAACAGGAATGTTCTGTTTCAGGAGTTCCTCACATAACATTTTACACTGGTTGTTTTGGCCTGGTGACTTCGGTCCTTGGACGTCGACGTTTGCAATGTGCAACAGAACAATACTTCAATATGAACGAATCTTGCAAAAGTTTGTTTTTCGCATAATATGCATCGTAAAATGTTTTAATCTCTCTCATGGTTAACAATGAACATTGATAGGAGTTCGTACTGTGATCACAAGTTGGATATTGAGGCAAATGTCTCGTACAGTACCTGAAAAATAAAGGATGTACGTTTCAAATAAAGAACATCGTGAACATTTTCATGATCAGTTGAATGCAAAAGTACCTTCCCTATAAAAAGATGATAATTTACCTGATTTTCTTGCAATATTACATTTCCAAGTGGTTGGGTCCGCAATACTTTTCAGCTTTCTTCCTGTCAACAGGGGCAACAAGCACTTCCATTACTAAATTCTAGTAAACCTTAGCAAGGTGCTAAAAACAATAATTATTAAAATAAAGCAATAAACAGCCAACAACGATACTGACTCGTTAAAAATAATAATGAAACGCACATGATCCTATGATGACTGTCGTGACTTCCACGCCAATTCCTGATTGGCCGAAATGGACATTACCGCTTATGATTCTAAAAGACGTATGGACATTGCCGGTTTTGTTTCTGAGCATGAGTTTTGAGGCTTATTTTGCATTGGATATTGCCGTTTTTATTACAAACTCAATGGTTATTGTAGGAGAAGATAATATTACGGAAATTTTGATGTATGCAACTCATTTTACAGAAAAATGGACATTGCCGGTTTTGATTCTAGGCCACTCATATGAATAATGGTCAATGCATGTAAATCTATGCTGAAAGTTACCACTGTACAGTAATTTGGGCATTTTCGAAATTGAATATGAACTTGGGATATTGGATATTTTTTCATGTTGACACGAATACTTTTCAAACTAAACTGTAACAGGCATCCAAATCTATTTTATACATTTTATTTAACGTTTTGCATATATAATTGAATTTTTCATAGGATTCCGTCTGATGTGGTTGTTGCTGAATCATGGTGTAATGCACTCATGCTAAATAGGACAACTTGAAAAGGAAGTTTCCAGTTATATGTTGTCCCATTTCTTGCCTCACCATGTCATTGCCTTGGAAGTAGAATAGTTCTATCAAAGAACGCCATTCCAACTTGTGAGATGAATATTATCGACATGGATGATCAGTCAACTTCAAGACGAGTCTGTGATGAGAAACCTGATCTGTCTAGAAGGTAATAAGAATCTACTATCTAAATCATGGAAAACTTTGGAAGTTTATTTCATATGGAAAAGTGACACAAACAAAAAAAAGTTTTATAAATATATAAATTTTTTAATATATTTGAAAAACTATTAATAAATCTTATCTCAAAAGTTAGTTTTAGTTTTATATATTTTCCTTGTTCTTGAAATGTTCTCTGTCACATTCTGCTTTAGGAATGATAACCTCTGTGAAGATATGTGTATCGAACATTAAATTTCAATTTTTTCAGTGTTGAATTGGGAGAAATTGATGCAAAAGAACAGTCATTTTCAACAACGCTGACTGCATCTGAATTTGAAGATGTTGAAATTTTATCATCATCCACTTTAACTGCACCAGAAGCGTTAACTTCTGAGGAATGGACACAACAAGGTTTTGACGGGTACCAATGCTGGCGATCAGTCATTTTCTACAACTCTAACTGCTTCCGAGATTGATGATGTTGAAACTTCATCATCTACTTAATGCACCAGAAGCATTGACAGAAATACAAATATACTGAAAAATGAACCACTCAGGAAAAGGTGGACTCATATATTATAATGCTTTTATATTTCCTTGGTGGGATGAATTCTGCCTAGAAAGCATACTTAGAAATCACCTTTCCCAAAAGTCTCAAAACCCTGGTGAAATCACTGATTCAATATTGTTTATGATACTTTGCAACCTCTTAGCCTGGCAACCATTAACATCCAACCAATACTTCAATCTAATACTAAATTTTAATTGGGCTGAATTACAATGTGCTTTCACACATATAACTAAATACACCAGTGTTTTGAGGCATCTTACTTTTTACCAGTATTATAGCAATTAGCGTTGGCCCCATATCACATTATAATTTCATAATTCTCCTTTCCAATGTGATCTAAACATATATCTCTGGATATGGAACCTAGCATCACTTTCCTGATGAAAGTTTCAGGAAGGAACCTTTTTTGTCCATATTTCAAATATTTCGCTTATTTTCCAAAAATGCACATTTGTTTAAAATATTCGCAAGAAACTTGGATTTTGTTGAAAGTGACATATACATTTCAGACAACCAGAACTTGGAAACCTAGTGGCATTCAACCCAATTTTTTTATTATTTGTTATAAAAGTTTGTTTTACAGTGGCCACTTGGAACAATAGTTGAAGACTCTCAATATAAATGTCTTGATGTTTGACTACCCCGTAAAACTCATGCCTTGATCTTTCAATTTTGATTTCAGATTCAAAACATCAACCTCTGCCGATCTGGTAAGCTCTTGGAAATAGAAAACACCCCTTAATGTCTCCTTGTTGAGAGGTAGGTGATACTTACAATAAAAAGCAATTCTTTACTGTAATGAAATATTTTTCTAGTGCTTTATCTAATGGATAAGGGCAAAAGTGATGATGAAAGTACAGATACTCAGGAAACTTTCAGTATACCAAGTTCATCTGTCAGTACAACACACACACAACAAGTGATATCCAATCCTAGAAAAAGAAGGTGTAATGATGAATCTATTTTGAAAAAGAAGTAAGTATAATAAGTTATATTGAGTAAAACAAGTATTCGTTTGGCCTATTTGTTCCTTTGATGATTTTGTATATTCTTTAACTTTTTCAGCTGATTCATACATAAATACTGTATAGAGTATTTCAATTTTCATGAGTTCATTTTTATATTGTCTGTGGAATCACTAGATCAAAGAAAATTATTTCCTATTCAAGTTTCACATAAATCAGCGAAAAAATTTAAATCTCAATTTTCATACATTGTGACCAAGAGAGTGCATCAAATGGGAATTTTATCGGTTATTGATTTGAGTAAATTTGCCTTTAACAATAGTTTTGCATAAAAATTATGCCAAATGACACATATAAAATGAGTCACCCAATTTGGTAGACCTGTCATTTGGAAATTAGATCGAAAAATTAGGAAAATGTTTAATTTTTGTTGACTATATGAATAATTCGACAAGTGAATGAAAAAATATTTTCAAGCGCAAAAACTATTGGCAATGGCAAAATCAATAATTGAAACAATTACTATATGACATGTATTCTCTTGGCACTGTATATGAATAATTCGACAAGTGAATGAAAAAATATTTTCAAGCGAATTTTGAAAACAGAATTTTGGGATTTTGAACTCAGAATTTTAGGAGACATGTAGTTCATTTTTCCAGAGACCTTCTTTGTTTTATTTCATTTTGAAAAAAGTGGAGCCTGTAATTTTTTTTTCATATGTTCAATCATTAAAAATTTCAATATTTAAAGCACTTCAAAATATCAATTGTCAAATTTTCAAATCCATATTTATTTTCAGAAATATTCGTTACTTTGGTGATTTAGAGTGATGATATGGAAGATGTCAAGAAGAGAAGTCAGTGTTTGCAAATAGCCCGAAAAACCATATCAAGGCAAAGGAACAAAATTAGACAACTCCACAAAGTAATAGAAGGATGAAATACAAAATAAAAACACTCAAATCATTGACACAGCATCTCAGGGGCATAATATGATATCAGAGAATGCAGAGTGCACTCTAAATGTAAGTTTTGTGGTATTAAATCTATTTGATTAACATTTTGATCCACGTTCATTTTATAGGCATCTTAATCTGGAACTGCATAAAGAATTATATAACCGGATGCTAAAGTAGACCTGAGAAACAGAAGTATACACCTGAACTAGACATTTGACTTACCTTGAATTTTTATCAACCAATCGTATAATTATGTTACAAACATTCTTCAAAAGCCTTCCCATGTGAGAACACTTTCGAAGTGGTATCAGACAATTGATGGTACTCCAGGATTTTCTCAAGAAGCTCTGAATGCTTTGAAGCTTAAAGCAGGTGATGCTTCCTCCAAAGGAAATAAAATATTGTGCAATCTTGTATTTGATGAGATGGCAATCAGAAAACGAGTTGAATGGGATGGAAACAAATTTCATGGATATGTGGATTTTGGCACGAATCTTGAATCAGACCATTTGGAAGAAGCAAAGGAGGCATTAGTATTTATGCTTGTTGCCTTGAATGCATCATGGAAAATTCCAGTGGGTTACTTTTGTTAACGGGCTTGCTGGAACTGAAAAGGCAAATCTACTTGAAACTGCCTTAAATTCATTAACGAAAGTGTGTTATTGTAACTTCCATTACATTTGATGGAACCCCAACAAATTTTACAGTAGCCAAAAAGTTGGGTGCCAGTCTTACTCCCTCAAATTTAAAGCCTTATTTTATTCATCCCGAAACCAGTGAAAAGTTTATGTGTTTCCTGATCCCAGTCACATGATAAAATTAGTCAGAACGCTTTTGGTTCCAAACAAGTTCTTAATGTAAGAAAAATAGAAAAATGAAATTAATTTATGGAAAACCAATCAAATGGGATTTTATAAAGAAACTGGGTGAAATTCAGAAACAGAGGTCTTCACCTAGCTACAAAACTCAGAAACAGACATATTGCATGGATAAAAGAAAAATGAAAGTGAAACTTGCTGTACAGACACTGAGCAACAGTGTGGCAGTTGCCTTAGATTATTTAAATTTGGACCTCAAATTGGAAGAGTTTTCATTTTCAGAACCTACTTCATATTTTTTGTAGAACTTTTAATAATTTATTTGATATTTTCAATTCAAAAGTAGATTCACCAAGAAGCCTTATGAGAACCGCTTTCTCCAAAACAAAAACTGATTATTTTGATTATATGAATCACTGCAGTGATTATATTAAAAAATTGACAATTGGAAATGAAAATATTCCTGTTTTGTATTCAAGAAGAAAACTGGTTTTTGGGATTTCTCATTTGTGTAGAAAGTCTGAAGCAATTATATGAGGGAGAGTAATAGAAAAAAACAGTTGAAGTATATCCTGACATATAAATTGTCCCAAGACCATCTGGAGATATTTTTCAGTTGTGTCAGAGCTAGAGGAGGATACAACAATAATCCAACTGCCCGCCAGTTTGGTAGTATTATGAAAAGACTACTAATCCACAGTGAAATAAAGGGAAGCAACTGTGCCAATGCAGTAGCTTTGGACTCGACAAATATTTTACATTGCTCTAGTTCATCGGGTGGTCAGAAATGAGGAAGATAATGTTGATGACAAAATTAGAGATTGTATCAAAACAGATGATCATGATTACATTGGAATCAAATGTGTGGGACTGAACATTATATGTGGATGATGTTGTGGCTTATATAGCGGGTTCGTTGAAGAAAAAAAAAAATTGTTAAATGTTCTCACTGTTTAAATTTATTAGAAATCAGTGAAGCCATATCTAGTTTACAGAAAAGAAAAAGCTATGGTGTTATGGTGAAAGCTTCCCAATTTGTCATAAACATCTGCAAGGAAGGAGAAAAAAGTTTGAGGGTATTAAAGAATAGTTCCGACATATTTTCTGTGAAACTAGGTAATTTGAAACATAAACTTATCATTGAAACATTCCAAAATATGAAAAGTAGCGTTTTTGATGTTTTTAATGATCATTTTTTTGATGACGAACCCCTAAGTAACCACAGTTATCAACTTTCAAAATTAATATTAGAAAAATATTTCGAACTGAGAATTCACCATGAAACTAGCATATTGGAAAATAGTCGAGAAAGTAGAGTACGATCTATACTCACAAAAACAATTTTGTTTAAAAATCAATGATGTTTTTTGTATACATTTTTTAAAAAAATTGAGGAAAAAAGACTGACAACTATAATTTTTAATTGGCAACTCAAATGACCTTTGAAATAAAAATCCTATTATTATTATTATATTACCTGTTTTTTTTAAATGACTAAAGCTCAACCAAAAAGGAAAATATTTTTTTCAGATGTGTTTGTGCGTTATTCTGTGAGTAACAGATACAACATTTGACGTGCAAGAATACCTATTTAGTATTCAAAGTAAAAACATTAGCAGTAAGATTTTAAATGTGTTGTTCACATGAATGACCTACTGCACACATGTGAAAAACATTTTCTCGTTTTTAGTAAAATCTTTGAAAAGTTTTTCCTTTAATATTAATTTAATTCTTTTAGTCATTCATTAAATTCGGCATGAATTATTGACAAAAAATCATGTCAGAACACATGTACCCTAGATACCAATTTTGAATAGAATCACACAATAAATTTCAAACCTCATTCTCAACCGCAATCTCAAATTCTAACCAAAAATACCTAATGTCCGATCCCACAAACCCTAAGGGTCTGACAATAAATCACAAAATTTGTATGACTCTTCGACAAAACCCCTACATACCGCTTTGAATAGAATCGGACCTCAGAGCAACTTCTAAGAAATCAAACGAACTGTTTGAACAGAAAATATTTTTAACTAAATTGATTTATAAACATCTTGTATAATACCCCTTTGGTTATTAATTATGCCAGCCGCCACTGTCTTAAGACCCGCTGCTCTGAAATGTAAACAAACTGTGCATAACGTCTCACCACCCGCCACTCCCCTCGCCCATAAATTGAACAGATAAGGATAGGTCGATGTCGGCATCAAAACAAGTATTGTGTTGGTATAGGCATGGCATCTCTATGTTTTTTATTGCTCTGAGGTAAGGGTGAATTCAGAATTGAGTAAGCACAATGGTAGGTAGAGAGGGGGAAATCACGAGTGGGCACAATTGTCATCGTCTGCACTCATGCAGCAGTGTCTTGACATGCAGCGGTTGAAAGGTTACGTTTGTTAGGTTGAGAAGTAGGTATCTAGTGTAGTTTATTCAATTTTGTTTCATATCGCCTTGCAAAAATGGTCTGGGATAAGTACTTTTCAGTAGCGGAAGAAGACACTATGGCGAATTCCATCAAGTTCATGATAGGTCTTGTGTATCGCTTCTACTGAATAATTTGGTACGCCTATGGAATTTCTCGTAATAGCTTCGGTTCGGACATCTTCTGTTCATTAAGTGGGGGGGAAGGACAAACATGCTGTCTCAATGGTGGATGCACTATAGCATATATGATCTAAGATCGAGAGGAAGTTTTGACATTTGCAAATGGGCTGACGGTAATGTAGGGCCCAGTTTTGTTAGCAAAACATTTCCCTGTTTATAAAAGGCCCAGTTATGAAATGGCGGATGGCATTGTATTGTCAAATAAATCTGTGAATTAAAATTTCGTTTGATAAACAAAAAATATCCGGCTTCATGTGTCGTATCGTAAAACGCAGTTTATTGATTTCATCAACGTGTAAAATATTTAATAACCAACTTAACATGGGGTGAACTAGTGACTGATCGCACTGGAAGCTTTGTTGTGTGTAAAAATTTCCCTACAAAAAAATTAATAAACGGGTTAATGCTCTCGATTTATTTACGTAATGGAAATAGACGTTACTCCAGATGGTGATTTGGAGAAAAGTGGATGTAATTCAAGTCATGAAGAAGAAAATATTGACGATTCCAGTGTGAAACTTCAAAGTGTAAGCAATGTAAACTTCAATAATAAAACTAGCATAAAGGAGAATGACAAAACAAATAGTAAAAAGACCATCAAACATGCATTACGACAACAAGCTAAACGCAGGCGAAAGAATACCACAATTGCCTCGGGCAATCCCAATTCTCTACCCCGAATAATAGTTAAACCACTACCTCCTCAAGTAGTTGAAGAATCAACTGCAACCATAGTGCCTACAAGTAGAACACCAACTATGCGAGAAGTTCTCGCTTCCATCCCGGGGTTTAACATGAAACCTAGGAAACGTACTAACAAGAAATTGTCAACTGCTGCACAATTAGAACAAACGAAAGAAGGTTGCATTGATTTGGAGACTCCAGACTCCATTTTAGTGAATACAAACTTGAGACACCTGCTAAACAAAGCTACTTTTGCCGCATTACCTTTACTTTATCAAAATAAGCTGGTCCAATTGTTGCCTAGCGTTGATAGGCATATTGTTAACAATTCGGCAGATCCTAATGTTGTAGAAATCAACAATTCTGGTTTGAACAATGAGTTCTTTGCAAGGGCATGTCTAGAGTGGCAGGACAGGTTGGCAGAGGGGGAGTTCACACCTGAAAATCAGCAGAAACTAAAATTAGAAGCAGATAAGGAAAGAAACAAGGTAGATCCTTGGAAGATAAAACATTTCGAGCCTATCTGGGGTGATCGTTCCCTTGTTACGGATCCATCTTCATCTGCTATTGCAAATACTTCTATAACCTCAAATTCTTCTACTCGACCACCACTCAAAACTACCATAAAGCTTAGGCCATCCACCACTAATCTCACCAAACAAAGTAAAACTCCTCCCGTGAAAAGATTACGTACTGTAGGCGCCATGACCCGATCGTGCACTAGCATGAAGGTTTCAGAGTTAGCCACCCCCGTCGAAAATATAAATAATAAAATACCAATTCCTGACTTGTTGCCAATCAAGCAAATGAAACAAGTACAAAAGGAGGAAGTCCCATTCAAGTCTGAAAGTACTATTATTAATGTAGGTTTAGAAATACCAACTGTTAGTGATAATGTCGTAGAACTTCAGGAAAAATGTATTGTTAATATAAGTGATACTATATTAGAGAATAATGAGGAGACAATCATTATATGTTCATCAAAGCCTGAGAAACGACAGCGATCACCAAGCTCAGAATTAGAACAAAATTCGCCAAAACGTATGACACCTAGTCCCTTAGACACGAGCCCCTTACCTCTTCCTCTACCTATGGACATTTGTGATCCAGATAAAGCCGTTATCGAAGATATTCAAGAAGTAGTTTGTGAGGACGCTAGTGATGATGACAAAGCTAGTGAAGTCACATCTGAAACAGCAATTTTCGAGGATGACAATGTTTATGATTATGAAAAAGATAAAATTCTAGATGAAAATAGCAGTAGTTCCAGCTTTATCACCACCCACAATGTCGAGGAGAATTCTAGCAACGAAACTATTGAAACTGTGGACTCTTTACAACTTCATATCGACTATAGAGAAGAAGACAATAATCAGACTGATGAAACTTCTTCTACTACAACTATTACTGATGCAAAATCTGAACAGGACGACCAAGAGGAACATGAGGAAACCATGACGTCTACCCCAGATATGTTGGACGTAGCACCCATGGACACTGATCCTCTACAAATAACAGAAAATGACAACAATGAGTCAAACTTGGAAGATAAGGATAATTACAGTCTCGCTGTTGAAGAGATACAGGCGCATGAATCCAGTTTACAGGAAGTTATTGAAACTCAGACTGTTGGTATTGATAGCAAAATACATGATATCTGTGAACAAGCATCCCAACAAGAATCTATCATTGAAGAGACTTTTCAAATCCTACCTAATACTCTGATTCTTCAAGAAGAGTCAATGGATATGGAAAAACCGTCTTGTTCTGAATCATGTGAGAATGACAACTGCATGGTAGTGTCTGATGAAAAGCTTGAAGCAAGTGTGGAGGAATGTGATAGGGTGATAGCTCAGTTGACTGAAACAAATTTTGAGAATGTTAGGACAATTCCAGATGAGGACGATAGATTTATTGATGCAGAAAATTATGTTTTGGAATCTGGGCAAATTACCATTGGTTCTTTGGAGAAAGCTCAAAAGGAAAGTACAGATGTTGACATCCAGGCTACATTATTTGGTGGAAATGACTCGACAGGTAATAATCATTCAATTTTTCTATTAGTTTCAATACAAAAACTTTCAAGTTTTAGCATGATTTAGCCTAGAAAATTGTCAGAATTTTTCATCCACTAAACAATATCGAAAAAAATGCAGTTTAGGGAAAACTCACAGAATTGAAAAATTATTTTTTTGTAAATAAACAAACCTCCCTAACTACAAAAAAAAATCCTGCAGTCAGTCATAAAAAAAAAAAGGTTTTTTTTTAAATCCATCATTTTCACATAGGTAAATATCCAGTAAATGGACTCACACGATTTTTCTCCTTCTGAATACAAATTCAAAGTCAAGACGTGGCACTCTCAAATATTTTTCAAAATTCTAGCTTCCAGAAGTACAAAAGGTCTTATTTTTTATTTTTTAGCGCTATTATCTCTACTGAAAACACTCACCATTCGTCTTTTTAATAGAAACACCACACACCCTTATTCACCTATTTTTTGTACTTTTTTGTACAAAAAACTGCAGTTTTCTTAAATATTCACTTTTCTTCAGAATGTAAACACATTCCACGATTCTTACCAAAACACCACCAAAAACATAGTAATTTTAATATTTACGATGTTGATTGCCTTACCTCGACAGTCAAAAGTCAAACGCTATAATGCGTGCATTTTGTTGCCCCCTCCCCCCGATCTGAAGTCTACAGCCAAAGACATGCCTTCAGCGTGGGTGTTTAGAAGGCCAGACGGAGGCACACCAAAGGTAGAAAAACGAACCCGGTCAATATCTTACGTTAAAGAAGGGAACATAACCTAATCTTGGTATCGAAGTTGAATGCAAGCCACCCAATCTTACGAAGTAACTCCATGAATTGTGACTTTTCTAGTTTTTTTCAGAATTATTATTGAGGCACAATAGTGACAATCATTCGCTAGATGCAAGTAAATGCTACATCACCAACATCGACCTATAGACAACAACTATGCCAACTGGAAGCATTGGGCTTCCACGGTATAATGTTGAAGTGGCTCATCAGCTATGTAAGTGATAGAACTCAAACAGTCAAAGTACATGGCTACGTCTCTGACGAAATAACTGTCACGTCTGGTGTACCACAAGGTAGTCACCTCGGCCCCTTTTTATTCAATATCTACATCAATGACATAAATTCATACTTGAGACACAGCCAAGCTCTGTATTTTGCTGACGACCTGAAACTCTATAAAGCCATTACCTCTCTGAACGACTGTCATGAATTACAAATAGACTTGGACAACTTGAAAAGATGGAGTGATGTAAATGACATGGACCTCAATATCAGTAAATGTTTCACAATAACTTTCAGCAGAAAACCAACTCAAACAGACTTCGGCTATTCCATATCTGGTGAGCAGCTTCCACAGGTTACCACTGCTAGAGATTTGGGAGTCACCCTGGATAGGAAATTGACCTTCAACTTTCACTATGAGAATATAATTAACAGAGCTTACAAAATGTTGGGTTTTGTATGCCGGAAACGTGGACTTCACAGATATTCACTGCCTCATATTTCTTTACAACTCCTTTAATCGATCTTTACTAGAGTATGCTTCTACAGTATGGTGTCCCACCTATAATATTTATATACACAACTTAGAAAAGTACAAAACAAGTTTCTTAGGTTTGCTGCATACAAACTTAACATTCCCTTAGATCATAATAGTTCAAATAATATCCGAAATACAATTGGAATGACCAGTTTAGAAGACCGCAGAATACAGGCAGACTTGACCCTTCTATTCAAACTGATCAAAGGACACATAAATTGTCCATCTTTGTTATCACAGGTCGGTCTCCATGTTCCGGCTAGGTGCACTAGAAACAATACTACTTTCTCAATAGATTTTCATAGATGCAATTATGGACTTTTTTCTCCATTAGCTAGAATTGCCAAGAATGGTAATAGCATTGATTTGGATTTCTTTTCTCTGAGTTTGGAATCCTTCAAAAGCCGTGTAAAAAAGATCAAATTTGGTTGAACAGTCACAGATATCAAACAGCATAAGGCTTCCTTTTTCCATCTATTCTTCTCTCCTCTGTATCATATAGTATCTGCATTTTATTTTATTTTATTTATATCTGATTGTATTTATTCGTATGTATTGTATAGTTTCATATTCTTAGTCGTAAATTAAATTTAGTAAATTCTATTCCAACTGTAAACTTTAAATGTAATGGTTTATCCGTAAATAAATAAATTTAAATTTAAACTAATTGAAACCACATTGGCTATTTCTTCTACCACATTCAATCAAAGGAGACATTTTAAAATTGAATAATTTCTTCAAAATACGTGACCGGCAAGATTTTTTTATTTTCAAGCTTTCAGACAAAATATCTATGACATAATCCAAAAATTTATGACAATCCAAAAATAATTCAAGATAACTTGACCAACTTTTTTCCAGTCGATTCCTTAGGCTCAGCAAACTCAGAGTCAATGTTTCATCGTCTATTTAGATTTTTTGAAAATGACAAATTACAAATAGCAATAACTCGACTTTTTCAAATAATATAACATCCTATATTTCATTGCATGGCATTTTTCAAGAACTTTTTGTTGATATAGGGTTTGTGGCGTCTACTTTATAAATTTTGCAAGATTTGTTGCAAAATATTTTTTTTTATGGTTTTTCCGAAAAAAAAGGGAATGAATAGGCCGCTGTCATAAAATTTGACACATCCATGTACTTTCAATAATTGTACACGTCTAATTGTTAATAATGAATTTATCTCGCAAAGAATTAGTTAATATGGTCTACTGTATTCGCGAAGCTGATAGAAATCCTTTATCAGCAAGCAGAATCTACCATCAAAAATATCCAGAAGCAAGAACTCCACAAGTGTCTTCATTCCAAAAGTTAAGAGACCAGTTCGAACTCACTGGTAGTGTGTCTTAAAGCAAAAAGGAAATTATTGGTGGTCGGATCAGTGAGGAAAATGGTGAAAGGTATTTACATTTTCTTCGTGAACATCTTACCAGAATGTTAGAAGAAGTGGATTTGAACACCAGAAGGACCTTGTGGTTGCAACATGATGCTGCTGCAGTGCATAACCATAGGATAGTGCGAGAATTTTTTGATCAGTTCTATCCAAATCATTGGATAGGCAGAGGCGGTACTATTCCTTGGCCTGCACGATCCCCAGACCCTACTCCTATAGATTTCTTTCTTTGGTGGTACGAGAAGGAAAAGGTTTTCAAAGATCGTCCAACAACTGCAGATGAAATGAAAATAGAATCACGGAAGCCTTCTGTTCAACTGATGAAATAATGCTTACTAGAGTTCGGGGCCCACTCACTAGAAGACTAGGAATTTTTTTATTACAATTTCATTCCGTTGAAACATTCTTTTCAGATTTGTATGGATGTGTCAAATTTAATGACAGCGGCCTACTCGACTCCCTTTTTTTTTTTGAAAAAATCATAAAAATTTCTTATTTTGCAAAAATCTCCCATATTTAACAAAGTAGACCCCTCTTGCAATGATTCAATAAAATATAGGGTGTTTCAGTTAAAAAGTCGAGTTATTGCGATTTTTAATTTATCATTTAATAAAAATTGTAGTAGGCGATGGAACATCGATTCCTAGTTCGCTAAAGAATCAACGGGAAAACAGTTGGTTGAGTTATCTTGAATGGTTCTGAAGTTATGAATTTTTCTGTGGGTGTATGCACGAAGCTATTTTGACACATAAATTGACATAAGTCAAAAACTATTACAGATAAGTCAAAGAAACCAGGTGCATTATATCGACAATTCAATGGCGAATTCAGTAATGGATTAAAAATGGAGGGTTGCTATTTAAAAAAACAACTTAGTTGTGTATATTATTTTGGAACATCCTGTATATAAACAGAAATATTTTTAGAATGTGCCTCATTGTCAGACTTATCATTTAAAATAAAATCAAGTCGAGAGCTTGAATAGAAAAAAAGTTATGGAGCTTGCACACACCCCGGAGTCACAAGTATTTTACTATTCATAATTTAAAAATTGTTTTGCGTTGAATAAATATCTGTTTAAATTTCAATGAAAATGCTTCGACAAAATCAATTATCAACATTACATTAATACAAAATATCTTATTGTAACTATGGTACAGTGGATCCTCGATCAACCGTCACTCTTTTAACCGCCACTCTCTGTTATCCGTCATTGACTGTACTGAGGGTGGTGGGGTTCGGCGTGCGAACTGAGATGTTGATAAAAAACCGGCAAGTTGCCACTCAGAAACCGAAGCAATGTTAACAAAGTGCATTGACTGGTTTGAGAGACAAGAGGAGGCAAATGCTTTGCAGATCCTTCTACGAAAATTACAGAACATTGCCGCGCAAAAAGGTCGAGCTTTAACGAAACAGAAGAAGATGATGGATTATGTTGAGATGTAAACTTCAATTTAACGTAAGAACATTCAACAAGTATGTACATACTACATACCTACATGTAGCAGTCTTGTACTACTTTACCTACTCTTTCATATAAGTATGTATGTAAAATATAAATCTGTATTATTTACTTGTACACGGTTTAATTTATTTCCCAAATCATTTTAAATCTAGTTACTGTACACGTTAATAACGGAATTTCTGTTATCAGTCTATTCAGTTAACCGTCATAGTCCCTTTTCCGAGGGTGACGGTTAATCCACTGGATATCCAATACAAATCCAACATTTACCTTGATCATACCTTCTGCAAACTATAACAGTACCAATTTCAAAGCTTTTGTTAAGGTATCTGCAATAATTTCATCAGTGAGTTTATAGTAGTTTTTTGTATTTTGTGAAACAAAATTACCTCTAATGTATATCTTGTGCTCGCTAATTTTGATGCTTCTTGATTATCACTGAACTAAACAACTGCACCATCTCTTCCAAAAAGTTGTTTCAATAGTGTCCCATCCTTTACTATTCTACAGCCTTCCTTAAACATAAAGATTATAAAGATTGACGAATGAGTGTCCATCCTGACTGTCATAGATAAAATGATGAAATGTCAAATTGTATGCAGGGTCTACAGAAGATCACAGAATATCATTGACACTTTTTGTCCGATACCGATATTTCACAGGTTAATAACAATATATATATATATATATATATAAACCATATCAAAATTACACACAAAAGTGAAAAGTTCGATTCAAAATAAACAAAAATCTAATGTTGTTTATAGAATACCGTGTAGAGACTGTTCTAAAACATGTCGGTCAAACATCAAGAAACCTTAACAGTCATATCATATCCCATACGAGCGACTGTAAACGTAATGTTAATTCATGTGCTCTTTCTGAACATGTGAATGAAAGAGATCATCGGATGGACTATGATAATACAGAAATTCTAGATAACGAGACCAATGAAAACAAAGGAATATTTCTAGAGATGGTTCACATAAAAAATGATAAGGAATCAATGAATAAAAGAACTGATTTGAACAATCTTACGCTAATCTATACTTATTTGCTAGAAATGAATAGAAGAAAAGATATATCGCCCTGTGATAAAAAAATTCCGCCTTGATTTTGAATTGATTAAAAAAAAAGTTGTCATTGTCAAAATTTATTTCATCTTTCATGAATTTCTGTTCATTTAATGTGCTCATTTTACATCAATCTCACGTTAGTAAGTAGACAAATAATATATAATATAATGTAATCCATACAATTGTAGTCGTCCTGAGGAAGGCAATAAAGATTGCAGAAAGCTTGACGGATACCAAAGAGTTTTCCTAATCAGCCCTATACCTGACGGCAACCCCAAATAGATTCAGCTTATATATATATATATATATATATATATATATGAATGTTTTGAAAAAAAAAGAGAATATGCCATTTATACAAACCTTGCAGGGTGAGAATACATTGGAGAGATTGCCAGGTTAAAATGTGAAGTGAAAAAAGCGGCCAAGTTCAAGAGTTTCTACGCTATTAAGTTTATTTATTAATTTTCGATATATTGTTCATAAAATTATTTTATCATTCTCTCTCAGAAACCAAAGAAAGGTGTAATGGGGGTGGAAATACAGATAAAATGTAGTTGTTTCTTTAAATGGCACTGTTAATTTTTTTACATTGCTGAATTGATTACAAAAAGTTGAAATGTATTGAACATGATATCTGATATGATTTGTATCATACGTAAGGGTAGAAATGTCGAAAAAAAAAACGTTAAATCTATTCTTAGAGTCAAATCATTCCCACAATCGAAAAAACTCACATTTTTATTTGATCAGAAAATTGATTGTTCAACACTTTCATCCACAAAACACCCCATCTGTTAGGCAACAAATCATTTCAGATATCATTTGGCATGCATTTTGATGTTTTGAAACCAATACCACAATCGAAAAAATTCTACATTGCCATTTTAACAGATTTTTTAACATTTCCACTCCATATACATACCCTCAAAGGGGAATAACTCATTTCAGATATCATATGCCATGCATTTCAACCTTCTGAAATCGATTCTGCAATTAAAAAAAACTCTACATTGGTATTTGAATATTTCCAGCCTCTTATAAATCAGAATGCTCAGTCTGCATCAATAATAATATTGAAACATTTAATTTCTATTTCTCAAAGGAAATATGGTCAGATATATTCACTGAAGATAACTGAAAGAGCTTCTGAAATTTTATTGCCAATTATAAAATTTTATTTTGAAAAATATTACTTGAATTTATGAAACTGAAGGAAGAAGTCTCTCTATATGCCAAAATGTTCAAAGTCTTTCATGAATTCATATGACTCATTATCACTTTGACTTATAGACACAATCAATTTTTAAAGACCTCCCAGACATCTTTGAAACAACCACACGTAAACCCCAATCACAAGTAGGTATCGAGTTACCAACATTTAAAAACAAAAACATAATTTATGGCACCCATTACATGCACGAACTTTGTTATGCATTCTAAATGACCTGACTTTCTATAAACAGCTCCCGAAGAATGTTGCTGGGGCATGGTAGATTCCAGTACGGAGAAACTGCTCCAAGTGCCTGCATTACACAACCTGGAGGACAGTGTCTCGAATATAGTGGAGGCAAGCGAGAACAAATTGGAGGAGCATGTCCAGGTCATTCCAATGCAGGAAGAGTTGGAAGTCAAATTGGAAGAGGGTAGATTTCCAGTTGTGATTAACGACTGGCCTTATGATGTTGCCATGGATTCTGATACATTGGCAGAAGCCTTGGGTGATCCTGACAGTGAGTCCAGTAACAAGGAGGTGGAGAAACAGGTGAATGACATTAATTTCATCCTTTCGTTTTGATTATGCTGAGCTATTGGTAATCACCTGTTTTTTTTAAATGAAAAATTAAATATTCAAATCTGCACTGTCAAAATGTTTTTTGTGCAGACAAATCAACTCAATATCATAATTCAGTCGATTTGTCTGCATTTTTAGTGTTATAATTGTCACTGAAAATGTCTGTAGGCCATCACAATGATCACAAAATGCATTTTCATATTTGCATTCGATGTAACCAACCTATTCCTTGATTCAAATAGGAACTTCAATTCCATTATAAAATTTATCCAAATCGTAATAGGGTTTATCAATAAAAGATCTCTTAGAATTTTTCTGAATAGGTTTAGAGCAGAAACATTTTAAAAATTTGTAGGGAGATTGTACATCTTGATTCCCATATATATCAGTGAATCTTTTACCAGGTTTGTAGTTGGTTTGATTGAATTAGTCTGGCGAGTATTATAGCTTGACTGTGCTACAGTATCCAAAAAAAGATATATTTTTGTGAACCAAACTAAATGTTAAAAAAGTAGTACGGTAAATCGGGGTTTGGAAGAGGCGGGTTTATGGATTGCACTGCGATTTTTCAAATGAAAGGTTCAACAGAATCCATGAAATCTTGAATGAGTTCAGTAAATCTGAATTAAATACAAAAACGGTGAATTCTGCTCTGTAATAATACTATCTTGTAACCGATGATTTGGAAGAATATGAACTGTCCATTTCATTATAATTTGGCCTATGGTTTTATTGATTTTGATCAAATTGTTTCATTTTGATTTTCAGAGTGCAAATTACCAGGAATTCACCAGTAACCAGGTAAAATTGGAATTGGAGGTAACTCTTACTCCTGAGATAGTCAGCTCAGACAGCACAATCACCAGCACGGTGAACACAAGCAGCAATGGTTCAAACAGTTCGTTAGTTGCACCCTCCATAAGTAAGCCTATCACAACCGTCATACCTCCCACTACCATTGTATGCCTTCCCTCTTCTGTAACTTCAGCGACCATGATGAACTCAGTAGTGAATGAAGTGCCACAATGCGCCGGCATGCCCCGACCTGGAATGATACAAAGCTCCAGCTCTCTACCCCTTCTTTCTCTGAGCACGAGTCAGCCAATCAGGGCAATGTCTGCACACATCAAATCCAAACCAAAGAATATCCAAGGTTCATCAGGAGGAAATAGGAATAGGGGGAACAGTAAACCTCCACCGGGAGCAGTGAATCTTGAAAGGAGCTATCAAATCTGTCAGGCTGTCATTCAGAATAGTCCAAACAGGGATCAGCTGAGGTGTCAGTTGAAGCCACCACCGAGTTTGTTGGCTACCGTACAGGTGAATAACGGCAAGAAAACAGAGAGTAATAATAGGTAAGTTTTTATTTCATAATCCTGAATTTTTACAGAAATCAAACAGGCATCTGTAACCGAACCCACCCCGGTCATATCTGATTGGTAAATTTTCTGGTTGACTTTCATTTTTTTTTCAACCTTCTTTTTTTTGTGTGATCGTCTAGACAGTCAACGTCACTTCTCAGATAGCAGGATCTACAATCCATCTCAGAAGCCAGCTTGTTTGTTTTTCGGCACACGGCCTAGTATAGCATTTTTTTTTGTCGGCACACAGCCTTATATAGATCCTTGAAAGGATAGACCCTCAATTTCCCCACGTTGTGTATATATATTTTTTTTTTGTTCTTTAGGATACAAAGTTCTGTTCAGCTGAAGAGAAATAAAAGACAAAGGGTAAATAAATACATATATTAAAGCCAAGAGTTACAAGCTCAACTTGTATGAAAACAATTCAACGATTAAAGACTTTACATGTTTCACGAGACAATATTGAGTTATAAGAATTCAGCTTATTAGGAAATCGTCTCTTGTTTCGAATCTAATTTGATACAATAATGTAAAGTGCTTCTTAAGTGATGAAATTTGGACTAGAGGGACAGGAATATATCTGTCTTTCTAAAATTGTTTGATCCCCAAAATATATTGCCGGTATATTACGCGGGTATATTCATAGATCTGTCATCGCCAATTGAGAGAATGAAGACAATAGTACATTTCCAGTACCCAACCAAGGAGTTGCTAGACTCAATTGGACCTAGTGACCGGTCGGAGATTGTTTTGTGTGCATACATACTAGACAACCCGTTACCATCCTCGGCCACTCTTTACAGTACGTTCTATTTATATATATATAGAGTTTTATATATGCGTAAAGCCGGGATCCATGACTTTGCAGAGAGTAACATTGTACCACTACAAACCTACTCATTTCAAACATTTCTCAATTTAGCTATAGTATAGTGACATCGTGATACGATCTATTAATTTCTACAACTTCGAACAACTATATCTTGGCGATTTCTAGTTTATAATGACGTGATTCCATTTACTAGCTAAGATATACGTTCCTCAAGTCTATCGTCCAATTTCTGTTTATTAAGAGACGATTTCAATATCTAATTTCTTCCTAACTTACTTTATTCTTCAAATTTCCTGATAAGAGTTCTTTTTCTTAAATTTACAACATTTAATGAGAGAGACTGTGTAATACTTAATTAGTCTTAGACCTTAACCAAATTCCTATAGAATTTTCTCCGACAACGTGTGATAATAATCCACTAGTATGTTTAAATTGCCACAACCATGGGTTTGTTCTGACATAAGCCTAGTGACCAGCTTGGAATCGTTTTGGATGCACCCATAAAACAAACCGTTACTTTCCCGATCACTTTTTAAGTTTAAGGTTTTGGCAAGTGGTGAAACCGGGATAAATTTATTTATGGCAAGAAGTAACATTGGGACCAGATAAACATACTCAGTTCCACTATTTCACCATTGTGTATAAAAGGTTTATAAAACCAAGACTTTACTCGAAGTTGCGGTTAGATCCAGACCAATTCAACTAAAGAAAGCTGACTCCATCAATTCTAATTGTACTGATTTGAGAGTGATATGAAACGAATAATTATGTCGTTGTTCTTAGAACTTTCATCTAACTGATATGAACAACAGAACGCATACTCAAGGCATATTTGATTTAAATAGTTACGGACTCGGACTCTCGAGAGGTAAGGAGATTGGTATCGTTGATTCCATCTTGAAAGAGGGACTTCCCCTTTTGTGTCGCCAGTACCTAGGAAGAGAAATATATTAGTCTTACGTCAAACTAGGTGTTCAGGATTTATTTCTGATTAAAACATCAAATAGCTGAAAGAAATATACTTTGGTAAATTATTCCGGTAAATATTGATTTTGTCCCTAACTTCTTTCAAAATCACTCGCAAATTCTATTTAGGTACTCTTTTCTTGCGGTTCTTGCCTTTCAGTTGCGATATAACCTTAACTGTAAATCGGTCTGTACTGGATTTATTTCGTCACCGATGTGTGAAGTGTAGGATGAGGTCTGGCTCAACGGGGTTGCTTCCGGAGCAGACGAGTAAAGTGTATAATGAGGTCTGGCTCAACGGGGTTGCTTCCGGAGCAGACGAGTAAAGTGTATAATGAAGTCTGGCTCAACGGGGTTGCTTCCGGAGCAGACGAGTAAAGTGTATAATGAGGTCTGGCTCAACGGGGTTGCTTCCGGAGCAGACGAGTAAAGTGTATAATGAGTAATATGTGAAAACCATATTTATATATCAAATGTGTAAACAATAACATGTGAAATAATTCGCATTAACCAATAACATTATCTAAAGCAAGGATTCATAATAACCATCAGTGAAATCAATATGTATACCCTCATCATATTATGTTAAAACTATAATCCGTAGAATAAATTAAATATACCACTATTATCATTATTATGTTAAGACATAATTAATGAACGAACATTAGTAAAGCAATATATCTACATCATATGTATAAACCATAACCTGTGAAATTTATTAAACATATCAAACCCTTATTTTTCCCCAAAGAAAGAAATAACCATAAAATATTAGTAAAACAATACACATGTACATATGTGCAAACAATCACCTGTAAAATAATCTGATTATACCAATCTCATCATTTATCTGAATAAACGATAAAGAACCACTCGTTAGAACACCCCTATCGGAAAACTCGCCGTGAAAATACAACTTACAGTCGACCGCTTCGGTTTGAACTACTTCCACCATGTCAACTGTCATAATTCATAATAAAAGTTCAATTCATAGATACAATTTCAGTTTCAGTAAAAATGGATTAAAAATGATTCAAGTCACCTTACCTAAATGTAATTCCATAGCAGGAGATGTTGTCAGGACCAGGACCCAAGCTGAAGTGCCCTGTGTTCGATTTGGTGCTCGCTTTTATAGGAAAAGGATCGTATCCAGGGAGACGGATTTTGTTTCTAAGAATTCCCAATTTTCCGACTGGAATTTGCCAATATTCGAATTTACCGAATGGATTTGCAATCTGAAACTTGCATAAAAGTGATCTAAGATATCTGTTGTACAATTAGAACCAGGTTTCCCTCCTGAATAAATACGGCATATACCAAATTTCAGCCATAAACTTTGGTCTTTGACGTCTTGTTGACATCCCACGCTACAGGACAACTTTTACTTTAAAACTCTATATTCAACTCTCAAGCTCGGTGAGGGGGGTAAAAAGCATATCAGCTTGATAAGAAAAGTGTATTCTTTCATTTGATATATTGGATTAGTAGAGAAATATTATAGGAAGATGTCAGGGTAGCGTGAAAGTTGAAGTGTCATCCCTACATGGTCATAATATTTCCTAGATTGGTTTTTTAATATTTCCTAGATTTGGTTTTCCTTACTCTAAAGTTACTATTCCTTCTATCAGCTTTATCAAGAAAGTATATTCTTTTATTTGAGGTGTGAAATAAGTAGATAGACATTATAGAAAATTTGCAGGGTATTGTAGAAGTTGAAGGAGGCTCCTACATGCTTATAAAGTTCCAAGATTCATTTTTCCTACCTGCAGATTTATTATTATATTGATCAGCTTGATTAATAAAGTGTATTCTACGATTTAGGAAGTCATTTCAGCAGAGAAATATTATTTGAACAATACAGGGTAGCGTTGAAGTTGAGTTGAGTATCCTCATATCAATAATGTTCCCAGATTAGTCCTTCCCGTTCCTAAGATTGATATTTGTATGCTCAGATTAATCAATGGAGTGTGTATTTCAATTCTAGATGACAAATTGTTAGGAACATGTGATTGGGAGATGGCAGCGTAGTGCTGAAGTTGCATCGTAGGAAGTACATACAACGTTACCTATGAAGCATATGGACCTCATACCTATATAGTGATTCATACTCACCTTGTTCTCCACATACAGTATTAGACTTGTTATCAGTTGTCGAACAATTCCATAACCTCAGTGGCGGAGAGGGAAAGAAATCCTCGAAGGAATTTTACTTACTTGTGCTAGATTCTTGTCTTCGGAAACCTTTTCTTGGAAGTACAGATGATGATTCCTAACTACCTGCTTGGGATGTGTTCCTTCTGAATGATATTCCATCCTCAGACGTTGCTCTGATGTTTTCCATAGTTGACTTCATAATGCTAGTTTCTTTTTTTTTATGAAAAGAACACTTCCCCTACCACCCAAGATCTAGGAATTTATATAATCTAACAAGACCCGGGGTCACACTGTCTCACATCATTAAAAAAAAAATGAATATCCAACCATAGGAATAGTTTGAAATGGTACTGACTGAAAAGTATTGCTTTGCTAATGATTTTGAACTATTACATGAAGAAAAGAAATATTGAAAATTCAACCTTATAGAAAGCTGGGAAATCAATAATTATTTATTGAATGTGCAAAATAATTCCCCACTGATGAATTTGTTTTGCTAATGGTTTTCATGAATGTATTAACAGGTAGTCAATCTTTTGTTATAAATTTATTTATTGGATAAGCCAATTTATAATGATTTAAAAAAATATATGAATGTAGATGATTCCTAATTTATAGAAAAAGGTCAAGATAACAAACAATATTATTTACCTATTCTTTGATGAATTTAATTATATAAAAAAACCTTTATTGTCCAAACAGGCAACAGGCCCAATTATAGGAAACTAAGTACAATAATAGTGCTAAAAGTGTATAATGATATAAACATATTGATATTTGCACAACATACAAAGAGCGGAAGTTTAATCTTGGAGATTTACATAATATGTTGGTTCTCCTGGTTATCCTGTCTTCCAGATATAGAATATTGAAATGCTTCAACAAAATATGATTATCTATTCCCTGACCAGGGTAGACACCTCTAGTTTGTAGGTAACATATTTCATCAACTGTCGTTGAACAGATTCTATTGATCTGATGTAGTGGCATAGATAGGTGACCATATGGGACATCCGTTTTCTAGGTGAGATCTAACCAATGAGTTGTAGAGGGCGATAAAGCTTTCTTTGCTTTTAAAGTCTTTGCAGTTTCTAAATATAATCTTTTAGCAGCAGAAACACTTTTTTCTATGTGAAAGACAAATGAAAGTTTTGAGTCAAGATATATTCCCAAGTCTTTACATCTCTTAGTTCTTCCTAGTAAGCAATTGTTTATTGAATAATTATAGTCAAAAGTGTTATGTTTGTTGGAAAAGGTAGAGTATTTGCATTTGTTTACATTGAAGGTAAATTGTTTGAAGAACACCAGTGAGCTAATTCATCCAAATCTTTTTGTAATATTTGATAGTCCTCAGGTGACTCTATAACACGAACTATTTTCAGATTATTGGCAAATAATAAAATTTGGCTCTCAATACTCAATCCTATATCATTAATAAACAGGGAAAACAAAAGAGGAGCCAGGTTGCTTCCCTGGGGCGCCACTGGTGGCGTGGCATTTAACAGATTGGTGACCTCTATATCCAACAAAGTGAGATCGATTTGTAAGATAGGAATAAAAGAATTGCAATAGGTTGACATTAAAACCAGTTTTCTTGAGTTTAGAAATGAGTATGGAATGTCTTAACTTGTCAAAAACCTTTGAGAAATCTGTATGTACTATGTCTATACTCATGCCACAGATCTAAGAGACTCATTATAAATGCTAATCCCATTATTTAATAATGGCCTGTTGTTCGGGGTGTGATATTCGATCGGAAAGGGTCTAGGGACTCCAGGTACACATTTAAAAATACGTAAATAATCTCGTATATTACACTTTTATGTGGGAATTAAAATTTGTCAACGTAATTTGATAATTATGACTAATTTGATTGATTTTTAACCTCTTTTTATTAGGTTTAGCTCATGATATTAACTAAATTTCCTAAAAGAATTAGGACATGCCCAGGTTTCCATGCTGATTTGTGGTTTTAAAATTCAGTAAGCAGTTTGTATTTGTTTGGATTTGAGTAGAAAACACTTCCATTATAGCTTTTTCATAAAGTTTTTTCGAAAGAATATTATCTATAAGGTTTGGACTATAACCCTTATTAATAGCAATTTGTTCAATTATATTTAATTCTTTATTGAAATTTTCTTCTGAAAGCGGAATATTAATTAATCTATGTATCATACTGTTATATGCGGCTAATATTTATGTTGGTATGGATGCGTTGATGTACAATACACAGTACATCAATGCATCCAGAATCCTCTCTGCTGAAATGGATGCAATATGGCAGTCCCTTCTGTACTTCTCTCACGACAAACATAAGCATTGCCTAATTTGTACAGATTCTCTCAGTTCAATTTTAACAATCCAAAATCGCTTTAGTCATAATGAATGGGCAGTGAGAATACTGGAAATAATTACACATCTCGATTCAACTGACAAAAATGTGGTCCTCATGTGGATCCCTGGACACTGCAACATTCCAGGAAATAAAATGGCAGATGATGCCGCGAGGAGTGCAACAAATAGAGAAATGGACAAAGGAATACCAGTCTTCCTTGATGACCACAAAAGTTTTATCAAGGAAAAGTGCTACAAAGAATGGCAAACAATATGGAATAATGTAGATAGCCCCCTGAGACTTTCGAAACCATCCGTAAAAAAATGGTTCTATCCAAATGATCTATCTAGACGGGAACAAGTAGTACTGTGTAGAGTTAGAATTGGTCACACAAATCTGACTCAAGGAGACCAAGATGCGAAGTGTGCCAAACTCGTTTAACAGTCGAGCATTTTCTGAATTGTCAAAACTTCCAACTACAGAGAGATATCGTTGGCCTAGAAGCTGAAAGAAGCCTCGTACTACGTAATGAGTAAGAAGCAATCAAGAACCTACTTTCCTATCTCAAGAGTACAAATATGTTCCTTAAAATTTAAATAAGAGGTAGAAAGAGCAAATGCCCACAGCAGTCGAAGCTCTATAAAAAAAATAAAAAAAAATAACGGATAATAATTTCAAAGTTTTACCTTTTTGCGTAAAAATGACATCAATATCGCATTTAAAACAGATAATTTAAGTAAATTTATTAAGAATAATAAAGATAAAACTGAGAAATCTGCTAAATCTGGAGTAAATAAATTAACTTGTGGCTCTTGTGCTAGTTTTTACATAGGCCAATATGGCGGAAATTAGAAACTAATTTTCAATAAAGAAAACAATATTATTGTGACACATTGGCAGAAGAAATGGGTCATACAGTGGTAAGACTTCCTCCTTACCATTGCATATTCAATGCAATTGAGCACATATGGCATATTACATCGGTAATAATGTTTCGCCAACTTTAAATTCTTCTGTGGTAGCTTTGATTCAGTCAGAAATGCAGAATAATCCAAATGAAAGCTGGGAAAATTGTGTAGCGTATGTACAATAAGTAGAAAAATAATATTTAAATATAGATCAAGTTGCCAGAGAAAAAATTGTTTTGAACTTGGATGACGATAGTGACAGTAAAACTGACTTAGGTCAAAATTTTATAATTATTTTTATGACACTATTTTTTTGTATTGTATTTGTACCTGTTAAACTCAACTTAATAAATTTCATTTATTTTTCCACCATTTTTTACATCAAGTACATAATTTACAATTTAGTCGTATCTGTACCCGAAATTTATGAAGTTGAGTTTTTATATTCTACAAGCAAGTATATTTCGTATTAGGTGCATATAGATAAATTGATGCCCTATATTGATTGTACACTCTACTTTCCCGTACTGTTTATTTATTACTTGTTATTGAATCAGATGTTATACATCATCTTTACGTTTATATATTTTTTTTACTTTTTTCGATTTATTGGATAAGCCAATTTATAATGATTTAAAAAAATATATGAATGTAGATGATTCCTAATTTATAGAAAAAGGTCAAGATAACAAACAATATTATTTACCTATTCTTTGATGAATTTAATTATATAAAAAAACCTTTATTGTCCAAACAGGCAACAGGCCCAATTATAGGAAACTAAGTACAATAATAGTGCTAAAAGTGTATAATGATATAAACATATTGATATTTGCACAACATACAAAGAGCGGAAGTTTAATCTTGGAGATTTACATAATATGTTGGTTCTCCTGGTTATCCTGTCTTCCAGATATAGAATATTGAAATGCTTCAACAAAATATGATTATCTATTCCCTGACCAGGGTAGACACCTCTAGTTTGTAGGTAACATATTTCATCAACTGTCGTTGAACAGATTCTATTGATCTGATGTAGTGGCATAGATAGGTGACCATATGGGACATCCGTTTTCTAGGTGAGATCTAACCAATGAGTTGTAGAGGGCGATAAAGCTTTCTTTGCTTTTAAAGTCTTTGCAGTTTCTAAATATAATCTTTTAGCAGCAGAAACACTTTTTTCTATGTGAAAGACAAATGAAAGTTTTGAGTCAAGATATATTCCCAAGTCTTTACATCTCTTAGTTCTTCCTAGTAAGCAATTGTTTATTGAATAATTATAGTCAAAAGTGTTATGTTTGTTGGAAAAGGTAGAGTATTTGCATTTGTTTACATTGAAGGTAAATTGTTTGAAGAACACCAGTGAGCTAATTCATCCAAATCTTTTTGTAATATTTGATAGTCCTCAGGTGACTCTATAACACGAACTATTTTCAGATTATTGGCAAATAATAAAATTTGGCTCTCAATACTCAATCCTATATCATTAATAAACAGGGAAAACAAAAGAGGAGCCAGGTTGCTTCCCTGGGGCGCCACTGGTGGCGTGGCATTTAACAGATTGGTGACCTCTATATCCAACAAAGTGAGATCGATTTGTAAGATAGGAATAAAAGAATTGCAATAGGTTGACATTAAAACCAGTTTTCTTGAGTTTAGAAATGAGTATGGAATGTCTTAACTTGTCAAAAACCTTTGAGAAATCTGTATGTACTATGTCTATACTCATGCCACAGATCTAAGAGACTCATTATAAATGCTAATCCCATTATTTAATAATGGCCTGTTGTTCGGGGTGTGATATTCGATCGGAAAGGGTCTAGGGACTCCAGGTACACATTTAAAAATACGTAAATAATCTCGTTTAGCTCATGATATTAACTAAATTTCCTAAAAGAATTAGGACATGCCCAGGAAATTTGTCAACGTAATTTGATAATTATGACTAATTTGATTGATTTTTAACCTCTTTTTATTAGGTTTAGCTCATGATATTAACTAAATTTCCTAAAAGAATTAGGACATGCCCAGGTTTCCATGCTGATTTGTGGTTTTAAAATTCAGTAAGCAGTTTGTATTTGTTTGGATTTGAGTAGAAAACACTTCCATTATAGCTTTTTCATAAAGTTTTTTCGAAAGAATATTATCTATAAGGTTTGGACTATAACCCTTATTAATAGCAATTTGTTCAATTATATTTAATTCTTTATTGAAATTTTCTTCTGAAAGCGGAATATTAATTAATCTATGTATCATACTGTTATATGCGGCTAATATTTATGTTGGTATGGATGCGTTGATGTACAATACACAGTACATCAATGCATCCAGAATCCTCTCTGCTGAAATGGATGCAATATGGCAGTCCCTTCTGTACTTCTCTCACGACAAACATAAGCATTGCCTAATTTGTACAGATTCTCTCAGTTCAATTTTAACAATCCAAAATCGCTTTAGTCATAATGAATGGGCAGTGAGAATACTGGAAATAATTACACATCTCGATTCAACTGACAAAAATGTGGTCCTCATGTGGATCCCTGGACACTGCAACATTCCAGGAAATAAAATGGCAGATGATGCCGCGAGGAGTGCAACAAATAGAGAAATGGACAAAGGAATACCAGTCTTCCTTGATGACCACAAAAGTTTTATCAAGGAAAAGTGCTACAAAGAATGGCAAACAATATGGAATAATGTAGATAGCCCCCTGAGACTTTCGAAACCATCCGTAAAAAAATGGTTCTATCCAAATGATCTATCTAGACGGGAACAAGTAGTACTGTGTAGAGTTAGAATTGGTCACACAAATCTGACTCAAGGAGACCAAGATGCGAAGTGTGCCAAACTCGTTTAACAGTCGAGCATTTTCTGAATTGTCAAAACTTCCAACTACAGAGAGATATCGTTGGCCTAGAAGCTGAAAGAAGCCTCGTACTACGTAATGAGTAAGAAGCAATCAAGAACCTACTTTCCTATCTCAAGAGTACAAATATGTTCCTTAAAATTTAAATAAGAGGTAGAAAGAGCAAATGCCCACAGCAGTCGAAGCTCTATAAAAAAAATAAAAAAAAATAACGGATAATAATTTCAAAGTTTTACCTTTTTGCGTAAAAATGACATCAATATCGCATTTAAAACAGATAATTTAAGTAAATTTATTAAGAATAATAAAGATAAAACTGAGAAATCTGCTAAATCTGGAGTAAATAAATTAACTTGTGGCTCTTGTGCTAGTTTTTACATAGGCCAATATGGCGGAAATTAGAAACTAATTTTCAATAAAGAAAACAATATTATTGTGACACATTGGCAGAAGAAATGGGTCATACAGTGGTAAGACTTCCTCCTTACCATTGCATATTCAATGCAATTGAGCACATATGGCATATTACATCGGTAATAATGTTTCGCCAACTTTAAATTCTTCTGTGGTAGCTTTGATTCAGTCAGAAATGCAGAATAATCCAAATGAAAGCTGGGAAAATTGTGTAGCGTATGTACAATAAGTAGAAAAATAATATTTAAATATAGATCAAGTTGCCAGAGAAAAAATTGTTTTGAACTTGGATGACGATAGTGACAGTAAAACTGACTTAGGTCAAAATTTTATAATTATTTTTATGACACTATTTTTTTGTATTGTATTTGTACCTGTTAAACTCAACTTAATAAATTTCATTTATTTTTCCACCATTTTTTACATCAAGTACATAATTTACAATTTAGTCGTATCTGTACCCGAAATTTATGAAGTTGAGTTTTTATATTCTACAAGCAAGTATATTTCGTATTAGGTGCATATAGATAAATTGATGCCCTATATTGATTGTACACTCTACTTTCCCGTACTGTTTATTTATTACTTGTTATTGAATCAGATGTTATACATCATCTTTACGTTTATATATTTTTTTTACTTTTTTCGATACATCAAGAATAAGTGCTTATTTTTTTACTGGATTTGGAAAACTGTTCTTTGTTGCCCACTAGAAAATAAAAAGAATATTTCAGTTTAAAAAATAGAAGTTTAGAAAAACTCATCGTCTGCGAATTTACTATAAAGTACCACTTTCCACACTCATTAGTAAATACATATTATACCAGCGAAATAATTTGTTAAACATATCTTGTGAAAATTTCATTATATCGAGTATGTCCCTGCTTGAGGTCAATCGACCTCTTAGCCTTATCGGCATTGAATAATAATGAGTATCTTAGATGTATTGCAGTACTATACCTGAAGCTGATTATTTAATGCATAACTTGTCATTTGAATAAATGTTATTAAATTAGTAATACTGTTAAGGAATTATTGTACCTGTGGAGATATTCTATTATATTAACAGATTTCGAAGCCCTTCCCAAAGGTACTTAGTAAGGTAATGGGACAAAAGTTTTTCATGTCATTTATATTGCCCTTTTCGAAAATGGGAATAACTTTACTATTTCTCCAAATTTATTTGATTTAATTGTGATCATGACTTTAAATCTGTTAACATTGATAAATATTTAATATATTATTTTTCTAACTGCTCTCCTCCATATCAAAATGAATATAAAAGAACAAATGATTAACAATTTTGGTTGAAATTCACATTGTTATAATATGAAATGAATGAGATCTCAGAACACTTCCCTGGATTCTGGTTTACTTGTGTGTCTGTAGTATTGATATCATTATGTGCTTTGGTTTCCTGCTTTTGATCAATGTACTTCAACAGTTGCCAGTGCCATTTGGAACCATTCTGTCATCTTAAGATAAATTACCGTTCTAGGCTAAATTACTGCACAAGCTAAATTTATGCCTAGGAATAGATTGATACCTAGGATAAATTGATGCACTAGGATAAAGTGATTCCTGCTAAATTGTCAGCATATACCCCTGTGCCGCCATTTTCAGATGTTTCTTGAAGTTTAAAATTATCAGGTTTATGATTTGTTTTATAAAATAAATAATTCATATTGATAAAGCTTTTTCGTTTCGGATTGCAAAAATTTGGAAGGTAAATTAGGTATTAATTTGCTTCTCAACCATTTTTTCTTAATTTACAATATGAACTCGGATAATTACAAAAAAAAATGGTTGAGAGACAAATAAATACCTAATTTACCTCTCTTCGCTACTCAGAAATTAATGTTCTTTATCACCAGACAGGTGTGTCCCTATAGAGCCTTATATTTTTGTAAACTTTTACTCTTTTCTGTTGAGATGAAAATTCCTACACTTTTTTCCTCTTCTGTTTATTTCGAAACCTTCAAGAGTATAATCATTAGCAAGAGTTTCCAGTTTGTTTTTCCATCAATATTCAGCAAAAAACGTTCTCTGACACTGGTTAATTCATCTTCTCTCTATGTCATTATTTTGTCCAAACCAAATGTAAATATGCCATTCCAAATATAAATAATGGATTTAGCAGCTGTAAAAATATTTTTATATTAGAAGTACACCAAAAAAACAAACAACTCTGGCATGTTTTGATTTAATTTGTCTGATAATTTTATTTTTTAGTAGATGGGTAGGTGACAAAATGTCCTAGGTATATTCCTAATATTCCACTGTTTTTGTTGCATCACTTCTATGAAATTTTTATGAAGGTTCTCCAATTTGGCACTCTAGGCAGCTGCCAGCGGCCCTATCAGTACCCATCCCATTTACCTACAAACTGAAAATATGGTACTTGATAATTTTTTTTCTAATGTCTTGATTACATTAAACATTCTGACAAATTTTACCAGACAAACCCAGTACAGTTCGGTGACGTCATCAAGGGGCTCTATTAAAACCTTCACACCGCCACTGCCAGCTCCTGGTAGCTTCCAGATGGTGCAAGGTGGCAATGGCATCAAAGGGGTAACACAGAAATCCAGGGCCATTCCTTTCCCACACCAAAGACAGCCCAGTTCACCGGTCGTCGTGAGACACGTCTTCACTTCGGGACAGGGCATACCCGTGACTATGGCAGTTTTACCCCAAGCATCTGCTTTGAGTCCGGAGGTGAGTAATTTATTTTTTTCCTTGTTGTGTCAAATCTGTTAGTCCGACAGATAACATTAATTATACGGTATTTATTATGAAAAATGTAAATGACCATGACTGCATTCCAACAATGAATTTTAACCCCCGACGCAAACAGAGGGGTGTTATAAGTTTAACGTGTGTATCTGTGTATGTGTGTATCTGTCTGTGGCATGGTAGCTCCAAAACGGATGAACTGATTTTGATTTAGTTTTTTTTTGTTTGAAAGGTATTCTTAGCTATGATTCAAGAAAATCTGTTCAGCCGATTGAAAATCATCGGCTCTTTTCTAGTTGATGAAGGGATGTGAGCAACTTCCACAGGTCTGATCAATACGAAATTTGGTATCCTGTTACTTCAATGATATTGCAAGAACATGTTAACCTTGACCTGATGCTGCAGCATCACATGGAATCTGCAGGATACCCAACTCCTCACCAACTTACAGAAGAGGTATCATGTTTAGGCTCATTGGAATGGTCTCAATGAATAGGTTATAGATAGATGGTGATCAGGGTCTAATGATGGAGCAGGAAAGAGAAATGAGGATAAATTGGTGAGGGATTTTAAGGTGGGCGTTCAATGTAGTGTCTTTTTATTTCAAGTTGCATTGAGAAACGGTTACACTTTGAGAACTCAAATTTAGTAGGTAAACTCAGAAAGGATTAGAGTACTAATTGAAAATATTGAGATTTAATTATTTTCGAAAATTGAGTTAATACGAAATGGGCGGCGAATAGCCAAATTCAAACATATAGCGAGAAATAGTTCCTACTTTACCAACATTCTTACTGATTTCTTAGTCCAGCCGTTTTCGGATAGAGAGCGCCATTATAAATTTAATTCATCCAGGCCCTACTATACTATAATGAAATAGGAATGTGATTTTGATAATGTCTTTAGAAGTAGCAAGATAGAGAAAATGAAAGTTTCAGATTGGGAGATTATTCATAATCGTATCATGGAGAGTAATTTGGGGAAGGAAAAATAAAAATCATCAATCAATGACGGGGTCCGGAGGTTCAATCTGTATAATATAACGAAGCTTTTCCTGCCTGATGATACACGAGAAATAATTTTTCTAAACTTCCTTCTGAGAGAAGTGCACCTCTATGCCCGTTAATTTATTCAATATTTCGAAAATTGAGTTTTTTCGCAAAACGCTGATATTTTTACAAGCTTTTATTATTGTTGTGATAATTGCCTAAATGTTTGTTTCTCTGTGATTATTATTTATTTCTCGATTTATACGTTCGGGTGAAATTTTGCAAATGAATTTTGATCCACTTCTAGTTGTGTGATTAACTTTGGCAGGTGTTCATATTTCCGCTGACAATCTATGAAAAAAAAAAATGGCGGACGAGTTTTGTGATTATGGGGCACTTCTATTAAAAATTGGTATGTGGTTGTTCTTTGGGTCGAAGATAATTAATTTTTTGTCAAAATTCATTGATTTAAGATGGCGGCTCCAAGATGGCGAATGAGTTTTGCGACTATGGTCCAATTCTATTCAAAATTGGTGTGTCGGAGTTTTTGGTAACACTCATAACACAATAATGAACTGTAACAACTCGCTTTTGAAGTATTGGAACAAAATATGGTTTCTTGGGGGTTTTGAATGCGTGTAGTACACATTTTTCCATGGAAGTATTTTTTTTCTTCAGATATGTCACGTAGGTAAATTATTGTAGTCTTATATTGGTAATTATATTCCTCCAAATGAATTCAGCTAATCAAATGCATTTATCTAACCAATCAAATCCCAATATCAGCGAATATACACCATGTTGCTAGTATATATTGTTGCAGAAATACCAATCGACCAAATTTCTTAAAAAAAACTTGGTCTCGTGAATTTCTACAACAATATTGACACAAAAATGTCAAAGTATACTCACCAAAATATCCATCACTTGTGATATAACTACTGAAAATCACACGCGATGTATGATAACAAATCAATGATTTCTGATTTTACAAAGAAAAATTCGGCAAACAACATATAGGACGTAAAAAAAATATAATTTCTTTCTTTCTATTTTTGATTCTACAGCATCTTCTACCACGGAGGGTCGTAACATTTTTCATCCCTTAGAGAACATTGTCTGATTATTTGGGTACCATTTTTTCTCTCCACAAAATTTCGTCTCTTTCTCAACGAATATTAAAAAAGATAAATATTCAAGACGTTCAGAATAAACCGTAAAAATGCAGATATTGGAAACTGCTTTTTTGTGAAATTTGAGCAAAGTTTAGTTGAGAAAATATTTATGATTTTCTCAAAAATTATGAGCTGCAACTTCCAACTCTGACCTCTTCTATTAAAAGAATTCAACCAGTGAATTATGGCATCCAAAGATTATTCATTGATTTCATAACACTAACACAAAATTCGGTATCAAAATACATATGAACCTTGGATTCAAAACTAATGTATGCCGGTTGACAATGCGAGATTTTCAAAACACTAGAAGAATATTAAAATCCATAACGAGGAGCCTGCCAATATAATTACGAATCTCTAGGTTCGTTTTTTTAACCTTTGTTGGACCTCATAATAATGGATATAACAACGTTGGATTTTATTTTCAAAGGATGTTATTTCGGAATAACTATTTCATGAATAATTTCTTCCTGATTAATATCCAAACCAAATGATAATTGATACTAAAGCTATTACAGGGAGTACATTATAGGCGACAGTGCCCGCCAGTCAGTTCCCCGGCTATTTTCTTGTAGTAGAAATTAGTTTCGATTATAATTACTCTTTGCAGAGTTGGAGACTTGGATAAATATTCGCTATAATGCAAGGTGGCTCCTCTATCGGATTAGTTTTACAAGCCATTTTTGTCGCCAACCTTAAGCTACTTTCACTCGTTCAATCGATATGAAATTTTGTAGTACCGTTTGTGGAGAATTAGTATATGGTTGTGTAAAGTCAATGAAAGAATGAATGAGTGAATGGAATTGAGTGAATGAATAAACACAATTTGATATGGTACGGTGCTGAATTTAATGAGGCATGGTAGGGTACGGTACGGACTACGAACATGGGAGGTGATTAATGGGATTAAGTGAATGAATGATAACGATTTGGTATGATACAGTAGGGTGCTGAATGGTAGAATGGTGTATGTAGTACAGTACGTACAGACTACAAAAACAATGGTAAAATACAATGATAAGATAGGATAAGATTTTTATTGACCTTCAAAGTTTACAATAATGTTTATGAGACAAGTTCACATCATGATTGTGTAGGTACGTCAAAACTATAGCTAAAAGAGTATAATACTAGCACCCAAAATAGTGTATATATGTACATGTGTATATAGTGTATAGAAAATAAAAGATTTTATGTAAGCTAGCACAATATATCCATATTGTATATATAAAAAGTAAAAAAGAACATGGATATTTTAACTAAAACTAAACTATGAAGTAAGCTGATAGAACTGGCATATTATATCCATTCATGAGAAAACATTATAGCACATTATATCCATATTGTATATATAAAAAGTAAAAAAGAGCATGCATCTTCGATATTATCAAGTGGGTGTACAAGCAGCGATTTTTTCAAATAGTGTTTAAATTTTTTAGTAGAGTAGGTCTTCCAGTCCACTGGAATACGGTTATACAATTTGATTGGCAAATATTCTGTCTGCTTCATTGTTTTGGTGAAGTTCATTCGATGCAGTCTATATAGATCTTTGTTTCGAGTATTGCACTGGTGGGTTTCAAGCCCTGTAATATTCTTATTTTTGTTTTTGTGTATCCATAGGACCGCTTCTATGATATATATATATATATATACATGGAATTGTCAAGATTTGCATTTGAATAAATAAGGGTTTTGCATGTTCCCTCGGACCCGCCTTAGCCATAGTTCTAACTATTTTTTTTGGCTTATCAGTAGTTGTTGGCATGTTGAGCTTGTGCCCCATAGTAACACGCCATAAATTAAATGACAGTGAACCATACCGTAGTACACCGTCTTCAGTACCTCTACTGATACCATCTCTCTGAGATTTCTTAATAAAAATTGGCTTTTTGATAACTTTTTCTGCATTTCCTGAATATGTTCTTTCCAGTTTAAGTCCGGATCTATCTGAAAACCTAGTATCTTTACTGACGAGTCACCTACAGTATCTCTGTTTTTTGTGAAAGTTATTTCTTTGGTTTTATTTTTGTTTAAGGATAATATGTTGCGTTGAAATTGGTTTCAGCTCGTGACAGTGTCTCACCTGACATTCTATCTATTTCTTCTAAGTTTCTGTCTCTAATTGAAAAGGTCTAATCATCTGCATACATGAAGACATCTGCAGTATCTAGGAATGTTGGCAAGTCATTTAGATAAATTATGAACAACAGTGGCCCCAGTACTGAACCCTGCGGTACACCATCTTTAATTTGTGTTGTATTAGAGACTAAGTTATTGTGATATATATATATATATATATATATATATATATATATATATATATTGTTGTCTATCTGTCAAAAATGTTTCGATGAGACGAAGAGCTGGTCCACATATTCCATGTCTATAGAGCTTTGTCAATAGATTTCTGTGTGAGACACTGTCGAACATCTAGATTTTTTGCTATTTGGAGAACCATTTCAGTTACAGCTTGTGAGGTTGATCTAAGAGATCGAAAACCATATTGCTGGTCATTAAGGTATTTTCCCTTTTCCAAGAAGCTTGTTATCCTGTCCTTGACAATCACTTCAATTATTTTTGATATTATTGGGGTAATTGTTATAAATCTATAATTATCGCAGTCATTTATATCACCTTTCTTCAGAATTGGGGTTGCACTACATAGTTTGAGGTGTGCTGGAAACTCTCCCTTCTCCATGCAGGTATTAACTAAGGGTGTAAGTGGTCTGCTTAAGATTTCCGGAATAAATTTGATTATTTTTGAACTTATGTTGTACACATCCATACTTGAGCTATTCTTCAGAGCTTTTATCACACTTGCTCCTAGCACAACAATGTTTGTGTATTTTCCAATGAGAAATTCTATCAATTTGTCTAAAGAATTTAGAAATACATATATCAAAACTTCCCTGGTTCGATTTATAGGTTGTTACTATAACCGTACTATGAATAAGTATAGCCGTGAATTCTGCATCTATTTCAGTACAGAAATGAGTTAATTTGAGTTCCTGAGCAAATAGATTTTCTTTCACAAAAATTGCTACTCCATGTTTAAATTTCTGCCGGCAGAAAGAATTTACCAATTTGTAATTCCTTATACCAGCGGACTGGAGTTGTTCACTCGTCAACCATGTTTCAGTAAAACACGCCACTTGGTACGGATTTTCTGATAGGAATATAGACAATCATCTAATTTGTTGCCGAGGCACTGCACATTGAGATGAAAAATACTCAGGTTTGAGTCCCGTGCTCTGGTGTTGTTGCCTTGTTCCAGGTTTACTTTTGAAGAGGTGTCTTTTGATGCTTCTGAGTGTACGCAGATATGATGGGTAGATGGGATGTTTTCATTTGACTTTATAAAAAAGACTTTGGTTGGTGGGTATGTGTTTCTTCCACTTTTTGCTGATCATCCAGGAAGTGTTGCTCTAGTTTAGAATTGAAATGATTGTAAAATATTTTTTTGGGCCAGAAGTTTGGTTCGTATACCATTTCTTTGAGATGTGGTTCCACTTCAATCATGAATGACTGGTTATCTGTATGTTTTGCGTTTTCAGTTTTTTTATGCAAACATTGTCTGTTTTTGTATTTTCTTTGATGAACTTCTCTACTGTAACTGAGTCTAGCACCCGTGAACAGCCATATCTTTTTGTCTTTACTTTCTTTTTTTCTGTGAAAATATTTTTTTCCGTCACCTCTTCCTATGTTATTTCTTGTTTTTCTTCTTGAAACTAATTGGAAATCCTGCTGATTTTCCTCACTATTTTCTGCCAGCATTATGATTTCATTCATTTTTTGTTCAGTTTGAATTTTCAGTATTTTTGGAGCAATCTGGCCCACTTTGAAGATAGTATCACCCTGTAGTAGAGTATTTCCAGCATTAGAGTTGTTTTTAGGTACCTCTGATTCATTGATTAGCTTCTGTTTTTGCTCCGTTTGTTCAGCTGTGTCTTTTTTCGGTGGGTACTCTTTTTGTTTGGTGTTTTTTGTTGCTCTAGATGGATTGTTGTTATAATTTGCCAATTTATTTTCAAGGAATGCGATTTTGTCATTCATTAGCAAGATTACCTCTCTTTATCATTTATAATTGTGTCCGTGTCGATTTTGCATCTCAACAGTTTATTTTCTTCTTTGAAAAACATTTCCTCTGTAAGTACTGAATTACTTTGACTTTGATTGCATTGTTTTTCTGCCACATGTTTGCAGTCTCCTTTTTTGCCTCAGTGGCTTATCTGAGACAAGCAGGATGAAACACTTCTTCACATTTGTTGCATTTCACTTTGTTTACGACTTTTTTTTTACAATATTTACACATGGATTCATTATTTTCTTTGGAGTGAGATGGCAACGAACTTATACTTGCCGCCATCTTATACATAGTGATAGTGTTTAATGCAAATTTAGATAACCTTCACAGAAAAATGGTTCGTGATATTTCTGTTGTGAGAGAATGGTGCAACTCTAATTTACTTTCATTTAACATAAACAAAACAAATTTACTTTCATTCCACTGTAACATACCAGACATCCCCTTAGGAACCGACATTATCACTCTGAACTTAAACAATAAATTTCTAGGAATTCATCTAGACTGTGATCTCAGTTTTGAAAATCACGTTGATAAGTTGAGTAAAAAGCTATCTTCAGGGTGCTATGCCTTGCGTGTGATTTCAAATGAACTGGGGATGGTAACTGCGAAAATAGTGTACCACGCCATATTCGAGTCACATGCCAGGTATGGCATTCCTTTCTGGGGAACCTGCAATAGACAAAGCCTCAACATGATTTTCATTCTTCAAAAGCGTGCTATTCACTACCTTTGTAAAGTTGGGCCTAGGGTTTCTTGTAAAGAATTATTCAAAGAACAGAAAATTCTTACAATTCCGTCTCTTTTTATCCTCGAAACGGTATGTCTGGTACATAAAAACAAAACATCATACCACATCGTTCTAGGAGCCACCCACCAAAATAATCACTTAAGGCTACCCATTCCATCCAAAAATTTGATAAAGATCTCAATTGTTTATAATTCCGCTAAACTATACAACCATCTCCCGGCCAGTGTTGAAATCATTGAATCCACCCATTCATTCAGGAAATCTGTAAAACATATTCTCACAGAAGAGGTATTTTATGACGTTCAAGAATACCTCAATAAAACATAAGGTGCTATAACTTTATATTTTAACTGCATTTTGCGCATGTAAATGTATTTTTATCTTTTTTTTTTTATATATATATATATATATATATACATATACCATATATTTTTTTGTACAAGACTTTGTCAATAAGATCCTAATCTTCAGACAATAAAGTATATTTTGATTTGATTTGATAATAGTAGCTTCAAGTGAGAATCGCAAAGTATTCTAAATATAAAAATATTTGTAAATAGTAAAGTACGATGCTTAGTACAAAATTAAAGTATAGAAGTACTGCTTCTCAATTTTGCAATTCTCCTAAAGTCAATCTGTCATGAGGATGGATTTGGCCAAAAATTTAATCTAGGAAATTGAAACTGATAAGATGTTTGTAATCAATCAATCACCCTGAGTCGCCTTCCGAACTGAAATTTATCACGTTTATTTACAAAATATCAAAGAAAAGAAAAAAGTTGGAATAATACTTTCAGGTTGAAACTCAATACCGCACGTGAGATATTGCATTGCGAAAAACTTGCAACTGTAATAATATTTATGAAAATCCACTATTGTAAGAATACGCAGATTTCGTGTTTCATCCCGGAAAGTAATTGTGTGAATGTGGGGATAGAGTGTCGATCGTAGCGTGTTTACTAGTAATATATAAAGTTTAAAAAGCATGAAACAAAACTTAAATTGAAAATTTTTAAAATCTCCAAGCGTCGTCGCATAGGGGGACAAAAACAGAATACAACTAAAATATGGATCAAAATTTTACTACTTAACTTAACTTAAAGGACCAATACATATAATTTTTTTTGCTTTTTAAAAGTTTTTTTTGTGTTGGGGATTTTTTAAATTTTAAATTACTTGCTAGAGAAAGTTTTATCCATATATCTTCTGTTCAGGTCTGCCTCTTGGCTTGTGTGTTCATTGATACATTATGTATATTTTTAAATACTATACATAAGTAAATAGAGTATGAGAATTACTAATAATATAAAATAATTTAATCAATTAGTTTCCAAAACAAAAAAATAAAATAAACAAAACAAACAAATCTTGTATATAGAAATATAAATATTTAATCTGATGTACAAAAAATTATTGTGTTTGATGGGATCTCTCAGTATCTCTGTAACAGTCTCATTCTGTCTATAATAAGTATTGCGATTTTTTTTTAAATACTTTGAACATGTGTTATTTGCAGTTGACAATTCTCAAGGTACATATTGTATCATTGATATGTGAAGAAAACAATAATATAATTCTATTCGATCAAAAATATAATTATATTTCAATTCAAATAAAAAAATAATAAAATCGTATTTTTTTTTTAATTTGTGTTTAACTTTTTCAATTCTCTCAATAATCAATTGGGATTCTATAATAGACAGTTATACGGATTTTACGGATTATTAGCAAGTATATAAAATGTTAGTTTGGCATACCATTAGTTTTGCATGAAGTTTGTCCCAAAAAAACTGAGATCTCCATCTACTTGCAGAATTTTGCTGTAGAGCTGTTGATACTGTTTAAAACAGACATTTTCAACACGTATTTTATGTAGTAGAGCATTTTTAACAATTTACTTATATTTTTGGAAAAAAAAACATTTTAAGACAAAGATGAAATTTAAAAAAACACAACTGATGGGGACACTAACCAGTGTACTACAGAGGATTGTGATGGATTGCTACTATAAATAAAATCACAAACACATTGCAAAAAAGAAATATTTGCAGTTTTGGAAGAAGTTGTTGCATCGAGAGGAGTTCCTCGTTTTCATTTCCAAGTGAGGCATAAGTTATAACTCTCCAAGTTAACAATTCAATCCTACCCATTATTAGCAGATATTAAGCTTATTTTATACTGGTGATACTTCAACTGAAATCAAATAATATCAAGATTCTTGAAAATGAAGATTTGTTGTTATTATTAAAATAAAGATTAATAAAAGAAATATCTCAGTAGGTGAATGAATACTTCTGTAAACCATAATATTTTATTTGACAATGAAGAAGTTTTAGGATCTTCTATAAAATGTCTAATTTAGAAATCTTGACTTTTACTACTTTTTCCTATCAAGTTTTCAATTATAAGAAGAATATGCATTACTCATAGACATCTGGACATAATTTTTTCTTTTCTTCGTAGGTTTTATTTTTCGTCTGCTGTTGATAGGGATTTGACAAATTTCTCGGGCACACTAGAACTTTGTACTCCTAAGTTTGTATTTATTTCTCCACCAATAATTACTGGAATTTCTGGAAGATGACAAATACCTTCTGGATTGATGTAGCGAACAAATATTTTTCTATATGCCATAACATCTTCGAAATGTGTTATATCCTATTGAAATCTTTCAACACTACCATACACGATGTTAAAAGAAATAAGTCAGAAGGTTGAAACAAAAAAAAATATTTTTCGGACCAATGTATACATTTTTTGTTTGATTTTTCCAGTTGTAAATGTAACAGAAATGCAAAGGCATATTGGAGGTATTTTATGTTTTCTGAATACTGGTTTACTTCTCTCCCGGTATATGGTATCACTAACGACTAAGCCTAAAATCTTGACAGTTTTTAACACGCTTTTATTAGCTTCACTTGTAACTAACAAACAATGTAATCAAATTTTGGAAGTCAATTTTAACACGTTGATGGACTCTAATGTCATATGGCGTCATAGGAGTCGGTGACAAATGCGGCACAACGCCGCACTGAGTCCTCACACATCCGGATTAAATTGAACAGAAGGAGGAATGGCGTTCAATTTTGCATAGTTAATATAGGAGATACGTGATTACTGTCACGGTCTTGTTTTCTTGTATAAAATATCGGTTTAAATCTCCACCAGCCAGAATTTGACCTTCCCAATTTCATCACAACGCCGCGCGGCGTCGTTTTTGCCATAAAAAACTCATATATTTGTATTTGCTGTGTCACGCGATGTACAGTGTGATGTACAATTCTTTGTTTTTTTTTTTAAGATAAGAATAATATTTTGTTTTTTGGAGTTACGATTTACGAATAATTTATTTTAGTGCGAGGTTTTTCCAAAAATACTTTGGATAATATTTTTTTTGAGTTATGAATGTTAAAAAGATACAAATCTGTCTGTGTCACAATGAGAACGATTTCGGATTTCCCTGTGTCCTTCAACGTGTTAACCTACTTCTAATTGTCGTATCGAAATGAAATGTATCTGTATATGTAGTTTGGATGACAATACTATAATTTGGTATCTTGGAGCTGATCTGATGATGGAGCCAGGAGGTGAATAGTGGAACTCTTCATCAGTGGCTACTAGTAAAATATGGTGAATGCACTGAGGCCGTTCTCAGCATAATTTACAATTCAAAGATATGGCGAATGCACTGGTTCTCAGCATATTCGCCAAAATTTAGTTATTAATGACTTCCATCTCATGTGGATGAATCAATAGAAGAGTTTTTCTCCCGAAGTCTTTTTTAGTCTTCTGTAGCAATATTGACTAAAAAGTTTAAAATTAAATTATAAAACTAAAAAAACAGAATATATGGCAATAAGGACTAAAAAGTTGAAAATAATAAAAATAAAATCATTGACCAAAAAATTTTTTTTTATGTAAAAAAAGCGTGGGGAAGAGCACCCCACGCTTTTCATAATGATATTAAGATAACTGATATCAAGCACCTCACGCTTTTTTACATAGAAGAACATTTTTTGGTCAATGACTTTATTCTTATTATTTTCAACTTTTTAGTCCTTATTGCCATATATGCGTGTTTTTTTAGTTTTTCCAAACTATAATTTTATTATGCCGAGTATTCGTGTTATTTACATATAATGATAATATTTATTATTTGTCTATATGCTGCATTCTCACTTTACTTTTGTTTAATTTTTTTCCTATATGCTGCATTTTCACATTATTTTTGTTTCGAAAACTCTTATGTTACACTAGTATGTTTAATTTTCCTCCTATCTGAAGATCCAAAATCTGAATTAAACTCAGAACTCTTTGCTTCAGGTGGTTGAAGCACAGAACCCAGTAGGTGCTGTTGGCCAGTACATCCTAGTCCAGCGAGCAGGCATAAATGATCATCACAACACTCCCCGCTCTTCCAGTGCGCCTCCCTCCCACCAACAAATGAGCAACACTATGAACACTGGAAGCATTCCCCAAATAGTCTCCGTAGGCGCAAGAGGGCGACCAGCAAGCGTTGAAGCCGAGCATCCTTCTCTGCAGAACCAACCCAGCAACGATTTCGTGGTGCAGTGTCCCAACCCTGGTACCCAAGCCGTCACGAGACGCCAACGTCTACCCCCTGGGGTAGTTTATGGTGATGTGAGTGTTGACAGTCCCCTGCACAACTACACGATAATAGGAGAAAATGTGATGGTGGATCATCCCGGTGCAGCCATGCAGAGTCAAATGGTGCTGCAGAAGACGAGTAAAGCTGGGGAATCTTGTGCTTGCAGCTTGAAGGCGATGGTGGTGTGCAAGAAGTGCGGGGCATTCTGTCACGACGATTGCATTGGACCTAATAAATTGTGTCGTACTTGCTTTATCCGGTAGGCTATTCATAAGTTATTTAATTTTTTTGTTTTATTTGCTGGCAGGCCATGATTGTGGCCGTTATGGGCTGGGAAGGTTCGTTCTTAAAAGAGAAACGGTTGGTCAAAGTTGTGTTTGTGGATTTTGGAAATTGATGAGAGAAATTATTGCCTTGGAAGATGTGTATTAGAAAGTTTAAGTTTAATTTTTATTTATTCTATTGGAATAGTGAATCACTCACGAGAATCGATTACATTGTCATTTCACCATACTCTTCAATAGGAATAAAATCAATTAGGTTTTCATATGCCACTCTCAGTATTAGTTTAGAAATAAATTTGTGAAAAAAGTATCGAAGTGGAGTGGAATGTTCCAAGAAAACTCTTAGTGTCGTATCCCACAATGTTTATTACCCTCTTGAATACGGATGGATGTTTCGGACCTATAAAGGTCCATCATCAGCCAAAAACGGAGACTAGTATTATGGGGTTACGAAGTAAAAAGTAAAAAATGGTAACGTTCTTGAAATTTGTACAATTTTTAACTTTTTTACTATGCTGCACTTCCAAACCCCATAATACTAGTCTCCATTTTTGGCCTATGATGGACTTTTATAGTTCCGAAACATGTACCATCCCTGTTTAAGAGGGTAATAAACATTGTGGGGTACGACTAGGAGTTTTCTTAGAAGATTAGAAATGAATGCAAGAACAACATTGAAATGCTTACACAAACAAGAATTTGGAAAAAAATGCCAAGTGCCAATGGAGCCTTGCCCAACTATACAGTAAAACTCACTTATAACGTACACGCTTCTTACGAACCCATGGTAATAACGTACCAAACGATAAATTCCTGCAGGTATATGAAACATGTTTTAATTCTTTTTTAACGAACTTTTGATATAACGTACCTATTCTTAAGTTCCCCGCTGGTACGTTATAACCAAATTTTATTGTATATTAGATACATATTCAGATAAGTTGTCGTGCCCACTCTTTTGTTCCTACAAAGGTGTAAGTTATAGAGTGAACTATACAGAGGGTTATATTTCACTTGAAAAATATAACTTGAGAACTAAAGAGCGGCTAACTTAGGTTCTAATCTGTATTCGATTTTGTTTTATGCGTTTACTAAACTAATCTTTCAAGTAATTCTGAATGAATAAGAGTACATATATATATATATATATATATATATATATATATATATATATATATAAACAACCTGTTATATAAACCATTGTAATTTTAACAATTAGTCAAAACCGTTTTACAGACATGCTCATAACGCACTGTGCGTTGGTTACCCTGTTGAACATAACAGGCAGTTGTTTGCTAGCACTTGTGGTGTATGCATCGGGGTGGTGACAGCACATGCGGAAGGTTTGTTACCTCGAATGGTTGTTTTATTTTCACATTTTACAGTTGTATAAGACACATTAAGAACGTGGAATAGCCATTGCTTAGAAATTCGTATCATGCCGTACGAATGTCTACAATAAAACCGAGGACTGAATGTGTTGAAGTTTATTGAATAATCAAGTTGAAAACACATTCACGTTTGTCAAATAAAATAAGAAATTCATCTATGCATGTAGGCACTTATTGTAAAATTACTAAAAATAATTGTGAGATAAAGTTTAATATAATCTTATTTAATGATTTTGTTGATACCATGCTGAAAGCTGTCTGTCTGAACTTTGGCACTATTGGTTTAGCGTTATTTTAGTAACTTATTAGTCGCACTGAAGTTAACTGTATGATTTTGATTAAGACTCTGGATAGCGTGAAACAAGTTCTTTTAGCATTACCGAGATTATGGATGGATTCATATTGGTATTACTTTGCAGTACTTTGGAGTTATTGGATTGGTGATTCACATTAGTTCGATTTATTATTTACATTGTAACTTAATTTAGCGCGCACTAATGTTGAGATATAATTAACTAGTCATTATAATGCTGAATACTGATTACTGCAAACTGAATTAAACTCAACTGAACTCTAAATAAGAATGATTAACAGTATTCTATCTTCTGTTGCTGATACTTGGTTTATATAGATAAATAGATAGATAGATAGTTTATTTAACTACATCACATACAATGTATATTTGTAGCAGGTAAGAATTCAGGTAAATTTAGTAAGTATATATAAAATTATAAATAAGAATGTAAATTCAGTAAGTACACCTAAAATATTTGATTGAGGACAATTTTCCATACCAGAATACATCAGAGGTGATGCATGTAACATAAAACATTAAAACTTAGAACAAATGTTGACAATGGATGTATTCAATTTTCTCGGAATGCAATTTCATCATGATTATACTATAAATATTCATCAAGTGAGTAAAAACAGTGTTGAAGGAAAAATAAGAAGCAATTTTTCTTTCAACACTGTTCTTACTCACTTTTGTTTTTAAAATTAAGAAAATTGAGGTTGTATAGATTGAAGTTTAATGAATTTTTCTGAGATACACAGATTCTGAATCTAGGATTCTTTATTTGCATGGAACCTCTGGTGTTATAGCCATATAGTAAATTTTCCCCTAGATGCCTCGTGGGAGAGGCATCTAGGGGTTTGTTTAATTAATAACCCTTTATTTTATGTGGCCATTATACAGGATAAGAGATCATTGCAGAAGGTTGAAATGGTTACCATATATTGAGTGTTATTAATAACAAATGGTAAAATATCATTTTTATGGCTCTCCTCTCGCGAAGATTCAATTAATTCTGTCTTTATTCTGTTATTTATTGCTTCATACATGGTAAGGCTTTTATCTTCATAATTTATTCTTATTTAGTAGATGGTGTCAAATCTTTATCAAGTTCAAAAGATCATATTCTTTTCAATTAGTCTCCCTCGCGAGGGGTTTTCTTTATGTTTCCCAACTGTGATATCACGAAAGCTATTATTATACTTAGCCTTTAGACAGACACTCCAGTTACAATTTTTTTACACATTTTGTTCCTATCAATTTAGAATTGTTTCTAGCTATCAGTATTATACATGGTAGGCCTCTACAAAGTCCAAGCAATTTACTTTGCTCAATTTATCTCGTGAGTTTTGTTTCTAGATGTATATAAATATAATGTATTGCATTTGATCACTTCAATTCAATATCTTCAATCTTTTTTTTGTATATAAAAGAATGGTTTATTTCATTTGCTTGGATATGATACTTTACAGGATAATTTTTTCTTTAGTCCATTTTTACTCCCTAAATTACTCGATTGGAATCAAAGTATCCTAATTCCAGATATAGATTTAGGTCATCAACCTTAAAATCATGCTAAATTTCAACTGTCAAGGTTAACACTTTAAGAGTTATACCGTTTTGAAATAGGTTTCCTGTATATGAATATGGGCTTATAAAATGTAAATATGAGCCTCATTTCATGTTCTAACTTTGTTGTCAATTTCACTTTCACCTCTTAAAAATACTAAATTTTCGTCATCTTTATTCACAAAAAATATTCATTACTAGGTATGTTTTTGATGATTGCGCATTGATTTCCATTCTTATTATCTTTGATTTTAAATTCTAAATGTACATAAATTCAGAATAGTGTCGAATAGTGGGGTAACCGACAAAAAAACATAATGACGTTTGTTTTGTATTTTGTTTGTATTTTCCACTTGTTTGATAGGAAACAAATGTAGCTATAGTTCTACATAGAATTCAGCATATAGATTAATTGATGCAATGTTGCCAATGAACTGACATATATTAGTTTCTGAAATCTGCTGTCTGTAATTTTGTAAAGCATGTTAGTGGGGAGCCATTTGATACCTCAGTATGAAGTGTTGCCTACCTTGTGACACAAGACCATCAATGTACAAGACTTGTTTACCGAGAACAAAAGTTCTCAATGTATCCAGCGTTTGTAGCTTACCGATGAAGGTTTGGATTTTAGAAAGCTGCGATAGACAATCTGAAAGACACAGGGGTGAGACCATTGTGATACGTTTTTCATCCTTGGTATAGGACACTAAAATAGTAAAATGTTAAATAATTTACAATTAAAGACATGAAAGAAAAAAATCAAATAGAAATTTAGTAAGTACTTTAGGCTCAAAAACTGTGTACTGAAAACTTTTCATTTTCCGATTTTTAGGAAAATTGTAACATTTGGAGGAACTACCGCAGTAAATAAAACATTCTTAGTAACGTGATGGAATGCACAGCTGCTATTGTACATGTTTTATTCACTGCTAAATGTCAGTATAGCTCGGTGGTGTCACTGAAAATGTTATTAGAAATCAGAGAGATGTCGCTATTAAGCTCATTCTTGAACTATCTAAAAGTTGACTGAACCCCAAAAATAAAACGGATCTCTTATACATCTGTCCTTCTGTAACAGCGATTTCTCTTGGAGACTGTTTGACAGAAAATTTGAAATTACGCATTTTTTTTAAATTCTATAATATAATATAAATATTTTTTTGAAATATACATAGACCTCAGTGAATAATCTAAAACTCTACATGGCTGTGATTTCGCAATGAAGAGTGCATATACGTTTATGGCAACATTATCTTGAGATATATTTTGAGAATGTCTTTTTTTTTGACATTTTAGAGAAATATCTGATACAATAGGGAACATGCATGTGCTCCTTTTCTAAAATATTACGATTTTCACATAAACATTGCCACCTACGAAGCTCGGCAACAAACTTGGTAATTGAAAAAATGTTTCCCGTTTTCCATAATTCAAAATTGAAAACACACATTTTTTTCATCACATTTAAAAACATACTCCTAGTGCCTCTGATCTAACTTTTACTGCTAGTTGTTTCGAACTAGCTTCGTTTATATGTTGTACTAATATATTTAATATCATGGTATGTTCAATTGTTACTGAAACATCACATTGAAAGTGCTTCACCATAAAATTCATTTAGTAGCTAGTTGGACACATAATATGGCAATGTGTTGAGCTAATATCTTGATACTTCAAATCACTTGAAGAAATGGTGAAATCATTGTTTTTTTAAATATTTAGGGCTTCTTTTGCACATTTTGCTGATCAAGTAATTGACTTGTTATTCCAAAGAAAAAGTATAGGATAAATCTCTAGTCCAAGGAGTGCAATATCACCTTAATCAAATTTGAATACAACCTCATTACGTACTCGAATCTGCTTTATATTTTATTTATTTATTTTTTTCAAAAAAGTTCCCAATACGGTCATGAACATTTGTGTAAAAATATGTAAATATTAGTTTTTAGTGTTAGTGGCGGCCTACCAGCAAATAAAACATTTTTTGTACTGTGTTATATAAAGATGCAACAACAAGACTTGGTTAATAGTGATTTTGAATAGTTTCTTGTAGGAGGACTATCGGTGGGCTGAAAATGACAGGACTGGTTACTTTTAAGTTGCGGGATGACTTAAAAAATATGGAACAATACATGAAGTCACAAAATCATTTCTAATTTCTCTAAAAATGTGAATTCAAGGCAAGCTTTTTTCGAATATAGTATATTGAGAAATTTATGTTTCAAATCTAAATTCTTGATTGAATATCAAAGAAATTCTGGGATGTATCACCTATCAGTTTGGTATCACAGTCCTCCCAAAGCCAGTGTTGATCCTATACGATATACATTTGTTTCTAAAAATTACCAAATTTTTCCTCAATCTTTACCAATTTTAGTCCCAATATACAGGATGTCCCTGGACTTCCTCTTTTCCTCTCGGGAATGTATAGATGAGGTCAAAATATCACCAGTATTTCATATAACTTTTGTTCCTAAAAGCCTTCGTTACCAAGTTACGGGCCCTCAAAGTTACAAAATGAAAAATGTTTTTCTTTGATAACTTTCAAAGTGAATATTCAAAATCATCTAAATTTTGGTGATTGACTAAACAAATGAATTCCTTCGATGAGCTTTCATGCAGGAGTCAGTTGTTTTGCTACAAAGTCAGGAACGGACTACCCCCGATGGTCCACACCCCAAAACTTTGAAATGACTGGGATTTGTCAATATGTTTTAACAAAACAAGGTTACCTGGACTATTTCCTGAATAAAAGTACTCGTGTGGAAAATCGATCGGAGCAACGATTTTTGATAAAAATGCATTTTTGTTCGACAACATCCAACCTGAGATGTCTACCATTATTCAAAAAGATTAATTTGTAATAAAAATAGAAATGATAGGTACAATGTTCATAACGAATTTTTATCATGCAAACACGTTTACCTTACAAAACTCATGGTGTAAATAATCAATCGCAAGCCTCAAGAGCAAACAGAAATGCAAAATCCGCTACAAAAACAAAAACTGCTCGATGACCCCCGTCTCTCTCAATACATTTTCTTAGTCGGCGCAAACACCCTCTCTGCACTTGAAATAGCATGCTAGGGTTGTTTCGTATGGCTTCACAATGTAATGTAATTCTATCCACACTAATTTTATTTCTTTCTACAAGGTGTTTTTGTCGACATCTGTGGAAGAAATGGAACATACATTTATTCACCGGACAGTTTTCACCTATTCATGTACAGCCCTTTTTGTAGTTTATTCGTTTGCTTTTTATTAGTTATGTCTTCCGATGTGCGTTTTTTCAGCTAAATTTATCTTCGGGTTAAATATGTTCTCCCATGAAATTATACTTATCAGTGAAACTCCTCAACATTTAAGCTGTGAATACGAATTTGCAACATCCAAATGTTGAGTTTCATGAGATTCAGATAACACAACACGAAACGTGCTTATTCCACGCGTACATACAAAATATGGACTGAATTCGATATTTCATAGTGGAGTAGCTTGTTAGTTCAAAAACACTACAAATCTACATAACTTGATATTTCATTTGAAAAAATATCTACATTGTGAATGAAACTTTCAACTAGGTACTGTACTTTTTGTTTACGACTTTATTTTAGCATATTTTGTATTATCCCTGTTATAAATGTTGTCGAATTAACGTTAGCATTAGTATTTCTACTGTGAAAATTTTTCATTTCAAATAATGGTGGACGATCGGGTTTGATGTCGTCGAGTAAAACTGCATTTTTATTAAGAATCATTGCTCCGATCGACTTTCCACACGAGTACTTTTATTCAGAAAATTGTCTACGTAACTTTATTTTGTTGAAAACTATTGAAAAATTATCTGTCTTTTCAAAGTTTTGGGGTGTGGACCATCGAGGGTAGTCCGTTCCTGACATTGTAGCAAAACAACTGACTCCTGCATGAAAGCTCATCGAAGGAATTCATTTGTTTAGCCAATCACCAAAGTTTAGATGATTTTGAATATTCACTTTGAAAGTTATCAAAGAAAAACATTTTTCATTTTGTAACTTTGAGGGCCCGTAACTTGGTAACGAAGGCTTTTAGGAGCAAAAGTTATATGAAGTACTGGTGATATTTTGACCCCATCTATACATTCCCGAGAGGAAAAGAGGAAGTATAATGTTCCACCTGATCTGATATACATATTTACTTTGAAGTGATGCTCTGGGTTTCTTGAGAATTCAGTTATTTTCATTTTTGTTCATTGAACATATAATTTTTTATGATTGTTATTATGAATAATAATTTATCTCAAGAAAACAGTTATATCCCGCAGAAACTGGAAAATTATCGTATTATTAAATTGTCTTTCAACGGGTTTCATGAATAATATCCACAAATACAAGATGAAACAATCATGTGTCATTTTCAATCCACTTCAGGCAAGGTGAGCTTTTTGAGAAGAATTATGTCGAAATACTCGTTTATTACAGGTTTTATTTTTTTATTTATTTACAATATTTCGCGACATATCACTAGCACTTTTTTCACTTTTTTCTTGATTAATTTATTTATTTTTTCCCGCTAGAAGTCTTCCAAGCATTTTATATTAGAGAACCATTCAATCTGCTTGATGTATTCACTTTCCTTTCGATATTTTATCACAAATGTACTACCTCAGGTAATTGTCGTATACTTTATCATTTTTGCAAAAAGTTTTTACAATGTTTCTAGTGCAATAAAGATCCTCTCGATCTAAGAATACATGGCTAATTTTTTACTTTAATTGGATTTAATGCAGCTGTCTATTGTAAAGATAATGAGAGTTTTCCCAAGACCTCTAGTGTTGGAGTATTAGTGCTTAACTTCATGTTTTTAAGATTATGCCACTAAATCTTCAAACTGACAAAAAAAACTTTATAAATATTCATAAAACATTGTTCTCAACAGAATAGAGAAAATGTATGCTGAATATGAATTTGCTCTTTGTTCGATAACACATTTTTACAAATTCAAGATTGAACTAAAGACGAATAAGAGCAATCTTTGAAGTATTTTTTTTTTGTTCCAAATTATGTTTTTTCAACTAACGTCATCAATAAATTGAAATATTTGCCAAGCAGAAGATTCAATTATATAATAAAATGTACGCCATTGTCTAATATTGACTAAATGCATTAAATAAAATTTTAACAACAATCTTTGAATATAGGTTTCATCTTGAAGATCTAAGATTTGATGTGCTAGAAAGAAAAATACTCTGGAATGAATACGAGACACGAGAGGTCATAGACTTTAGGCTGTTTTCTTAAACTTTCATGGAACTCTTTTTCCTCAGTCAAATTATGCTTGTGAGCTTTTTCCTAGAAAATATTTCTAGAATCTAGAATTAAGATGTGTATAATTATTTTTCATATAAATCTCATGTAGCATTAAGATCTTTTGTGTACAGTTTTTTTACTATTTAGATTTACTATTTAAGTTCAACTACTAGTTTTGTGTACATACATAGTATCTTTCATGCAATGATTTAAAATAGAAAGTACTTGTTAATGAATGGGTGTTTTATTTAGAAATTCTTGGTTTCAATGGAATTTTTTCAGTGCTGATGTCTCCAAAAAAATACCATGAAACTGAATATGAACTTATAGAATATTGATCTGACAAAAAAAGTGCCATGTTGTACTCAAATATCTATCAAAGAATCTTTTATCACTCAAAAGATTCAGTTACCCAAGTCAAATGTTATCTCACAAAATTCTTACTAATTAAAATTGAATCTTTCCTTAGTACAAAGCCTAAGCGGCTTGCACAAGAAAATTTTATGATATGAGTAGCTTATGACCGCAGCTTTGCTTGAGTGGATTTTGAGGTGATACTTTTTTATATGCTTTTTTGATTTTGACCATCCAAATTGATGTCCGAGTGTAGAAATGCCATAGAAAGTTTATCGAAAACAAGCAAAGTCAGCCTCATATGGGTCCAAGGACACTCTGGTGCCCCGGTAACGAAGAGGCAGACATTAGCCAAGATAGGATCGGGAAAGACCACAGTCGGACGGGAATCTTGGAAATACCAAAAGCATGGCCTACTCAAACATGGAGGAACTGCTACGAAAGCAGTTCATCAAAACATGGCAAGAGGCGCCATACATGAGGCAATCAAAGTTCCTTATAAAGGGGTCATGAAAGAAAAGATCAAAAGAGATCTTGTCAAAGGACGGGATGTCAAGACTGTGACTGGGCTCCTAAAGGGACACAATCACCTGAACAGGCATCAGGAACACAGACCATTCCCTATGCAGATGGTGTAGGATTCTTCAGAACTGGCCCACTTTGTGGGAAGAAGTTAATTTAAAATAACCCATAAAAAAATTCTCCCAATGTTGTTATTACTTATATAGCTGATTTTACGTGATAAATCCGTTGAAAACCATTATTATGGCTTTTCTATTTATGCCTCAAAAATATTTGATATCCCTTTTTCTTCCAATTTACTTTAGTTTTTTCTAATCCTGAATATGAATATGACGAAAATATAACATAAAATTCACCTTTCAGCACCGACCTAATCGAAGGACAAAATGACGACGATTCTGACATGTCAACTATAATTTTCATTGGGATAATGTATACTTTAAGTATTGTAGTTTTAACCCCTTAGGATTCGAATTTTGAAAATCCCCCCGATGACCTGTTTTATAGTAGATGTAGTTTTTACCGCCTGGGGTTCAAAATTCCGACATAAAAAGGATTTATACTTAGGAAAAATTAAATAGAATTGACGTATCTTGCCGTTAACCCCAATGACCTCGGTTAAAGTATATGTAGTTTTTACCGCCTGGGGTTCAAAATTCCGACATGAAAATAATTTAATCTTAGGAAAAAATGAAATAGAATTGACTTTTCTTGAAATAACTTAAGTTTTCTTGGTTTACCCTGCCACTGAAATGTAACCCTCATGCAAAATTTAAATAACCTATTACTGCTAATCTTGTAATACAACGTGTTTTATTTTCTTTCAACCTTCAAGGACCACTATTAAGGCAATTTTATTAATTTATGCCTACTCGCAAAATGTTATATCCTAATTTTCGACTCCCAAGTTACTTCAAATAAAGAGAGTTGTCAAACCTGCAGTAAAAGTTGGCACCACGTTTAGACAGTGGCGACATATCTCGCAACTGGCCGAACTAAGTACAGTTGGTAAAACCGATTGAGATAAGGCGGGTTTTTCAAAAGTGTTACTTTTATATGATTGATATGGTATATATTTTATAAGTGATCGATTTGCCATTCTTGTATTCCATATGAATGGTTGTATCATATGAAATACAGGAATGGCAAATCGATCACTAATAAAATATATACAGTAATCGATTCGTAGAATCTGTTAGTTCGTTCGTGGTTAAAATAAAGTTTCAAAGTAAATCTTTATTTCATGATATCAAGAACAAAATTGAAGATCTTATAAAACAAGAATAATAAGTTGAACACTATAAAAACACATTTTATTGTATCTAGGACAAGGTACAACTACAGACAAAACAATAATAAAATCTTCATCAAATCAACCAAAAAAAAACAAATTACATTTACAACAAACCTTCAATAATTTTGTTCATTTATTAGCACAAAGGAGAACGAGTAGGTATACTTAACAAATAGTTTGATGATAATCTTCGTACTTCCTCAAATGGTGATAGGAAATGGAAACTGATGAACGGAAATAAATGAAAAAATGTCTGCAACTGATGGATAGAAATAAGTATCGGTTTGTGAAAAGCAGCTTATATTTTACCTTGTGAAAGAATATTTCGAGGAATTTCAGCGTAAACTCGAATAACAAAACATTCCATTTTCGACATTGGGTTCATAATTCAAGTCCATAGTATAATTTCTATAATTAATTTTTCGATGACAATTAACAGTAGAATTATTCTGAAATGATTACGCGGTTTGTCATTTTCTGACAAATGTCGAAATTGGAAAATTATCATGTCAGTCGTCTGTTGATTGCGGGCAGCGCCTCCATGCGCGACTGGCCGTACCAAAAACTTGGTGGTCAAGATCGCCAATGTTTCAAACAGTCTCTTTATTTTTAATTTGTCTATGGTATGGCCTGTCGCAGACACATGTATATCTGTTCTGTGGTCGCAGAGGGTCCCCGCGACGAAGGTACAATTTGTGTATCTACGAGAATGTTTAAATTCATTTATGATTGCTTTAATACAGGTTGCAATTTAAACTTATCCATATTAAAAAAAAAAAACATGAGATTTTTCCAAAAAAATTAATCCATATTCAGCATGAAAGAAACTCAGAAATTACAAAAAAAACAATCTTGAATTTAAACTTCCTGCTCCGGATATCTTATGGCCATCCATATGATATCTTCTGAAGGATATCCATTTCAAATCCAGGGATATCCCGACCAGAATTGGACATGAAACGGATATCCATAGGATATCCTGTGTTATCTGGGAAGCTACAACAAATGTTCAAAATGACCACCCTCAGAAGATTCAACTCTCCGCCTCATTGATTGTCGTATCAACAGAATGTTGACAGTATCTATCGATCTAAAATATTTTCAGAGCTGCGGCGTTACCGCTTATATTGAAAAGTAGCAACAACTGATTTTTTAAATTAGACACCCTTGTATATTATTGCATTTTTTGTTTTGCTATTGCTTTAATTTTGTATGATACTTCCTTATACCTATCTCGAACGGTTTTCGAGAAATTCATTGATTTCCTTATTTTTTGTGCAAAACATAACCTTAATTAAGTGCGAATTTACACGATCCAATAAAATTGATCAATAAATTGAACAATAAAATTGACCAATATGGGCTATATTTACACCTCACAATTTATTGGTCAATTTTGGCAACAGTTTTTACTCAGGAATACCAACATACTGACAAGAAATGGTTCAACTATAGGAAAAGTTCCGAATATAATTCAATAGCTTATTGAATTGACTCTGATCCATTCTTAAATAACGTTTGAATTAATTAGGATCTGCACTCAAGAATTTTCCGTGAACTAATGTCAAGTTTCCTTTCTTTCTGTTCTCAATCCAAGGTCTAATCCACCATCTTCTACATCTCCTTCTTTTATATTCAGCAATGCACATTGCTGTGAATTTAATGCAACGTAAATTATGTTTTTTTTTGCACAATAATTTTTCTCGCAGTTAGGGTAGGCTATGTGAAATCGCGTAAATAATAACATAACCTCAAAATCTCTGTTCTAGCAGGCAGCCAATTCATCACCGAAAGTTACTGCAAATTGTCACTAAAAATTGATGAAAAATTAGAACCGATTCTAAAGTCGTCAATTTATTGGTCAAGTTCAAATTGACGACAATTTTCTGTTTACACCTATCAATAAAATTCAAGGTCACAAAATTGACCAATTTATTGGATCGTGTAAATTCGCACTAAATGTTTATTACAGCGGTATTTGGACTCGAACAAAGCTGAAATTTTGGGTGTGGTTTACCAATGTTCTGTGCATTAGATAGATAGATAGATATCCTTTATTAGTTCTTTGTAATAAAAACCTTTTCAGGTGTAGAACATGTCAATTACAGTAAACATTACAGAAGTAGTAGGAAATCATGAAGCAGTATCATTAATATTGGTTAAAAGTATACATTAAAAGGCCACAGATGTGCGAATAATACAGTCAATATACTTAGTGTAATATTATTATATCAGATACAGAGCACGTACATATGCATCTATATATAGGGTTTAAAAGAGACTAAACTAAATCACATCACATCAGTTTAAAAATTATCATTGAGGAATTCTTCCAGCGAATAATAAGCTTTGGAGAGAAGCAAAGTTTTCAATTTATTCTTCATGATCATAGAAGACAAAGTTCTGAGAGATTCAGGTATCTTGTTATAAATATTAATGATTGAAAAAGATATATTTTTTTGAAGATAGGTCAAATGTGTTTTCATATTCAAAAGGTTATTTTTGTTTCGTGTGTTGTGGGTATGGTTCCTATCATGAGTCGCAAAAAGAGATATATTTTATTTGACAAATACCACAGATTCATAATTAGTTAGTGTTAATATTTTCTTCTCTACGAATATTTTTTTACAGCTTTCTCTCTGAGAAAGGTTGAATATTTTTCTAAGACACCGTTTTTGAAATATGAATATTTTTTGTATATGTGCAGACATTCCCCAGAACATAATGCCATATCTAATGTGACTCTGAATATAACCATTATATGCTAACATCGCAGCCTCAGTGGATATATTTTGTGTAATTATTTTCAGGGCATAGCAGTACCTTGACATTTGTGTTGCCACTTTATCTATGTGACTCTTCCAGTCCAGCTTTGAGTCAATTATAATTCCAAGAAAGGAAAGTTGGGTCATTGGTTCTAAAGTAGTTACACCATCACTTAAAGTATTGTTAGTGCCGTTTTGGGTAAAAGATATGATTTGTGTCTTGTTTTTATTCAGTTTGAGATTGTGTGCTGTAAAGTACTCCTCCAGAATCTTTAGCTTGAAAAAAATATTTGCCTGTAGGTAGTTGTGATCGGTTGAACTGAAGACCACAGAGCAGTCATCGGCATACTGAACCATGTATTCATCAACAACTTCAGGCACATTGTTAGTGTAGAGAATGTATAGTAGTGGATACACCTTTTACCATTGCTGTACCTGCAATAAAAGCATTTATTATTATTATTATTATATAGCATTTCTGATTTCATTAAATTTCCATCAGTATCCCGTTCAGTGACACATTGCTGTCTATTTTTCAGATAGGACGTAATTAATTCGAGTGGCAGCCCTCTGATCCCATAGAACGACAGTTTTTTTATCAGTAGCATATGGTCAACACTGTCAAAAGCCTTGGACAAGTCCAGATTGACAGCTGTTGTAACCTTTTTACTATTGATAGATTCAATTTCCTTAGATAGGGCTTGATAGTTAGCTCGAGTAGTCGATTTCTTTCTTCTAAATCCATTCTGCATATCACTTAGAAGGTTATTCTTCTCTAGATACGTGATCAGTCTATTGTATATTATTTCTTCAAAGATTTTACAAACATTTGAAAGAATTGCAATGGGCCTTTAGTTGATTATCTCATGTTTATTTCCTTTTTTGAAAATAGCTTTGACATGTGCAATTTTAAGATTATCAGGAAAAATACCTGTCAAAAATGATAAGTTAATTATGTGTGCAATAGGTTCACAAATCTCAGAGGCTACATGTTTCAGTAATTTAGTTGGTATTTCATCTTCACCTACTGCTTTACTATTTTTTAACTTCAGAATAGTATCATAAACTTCTTTTGAGTCTGTTGGGATAAAGAATATGCTTTTACCAAAAGATGGAGGCTCTAAATACATATTGCTCTTATTTACACTATTCAAAGTTGTGTAGTTATTAATAAAGTACTGATTCACCTCATTTAGAGCTAGTGTTTTAGTGGTTTCGTCGGGAGAAATGTTTTCCGATACTGACGTAGGTGTCTTAGTGTCCGCGCCAGTAATAGATTTAACCAGATTCCATACTGCTTTGGACTTATTTTTTTTTAATTTGGATAAATGTTTTTAGTTTGCTTGATGTCTTTTCTTTGGTATGTATCATTGGATATGGTGCCATTTTTTTTAAATCTGTATAAATGTTGTTTACGTTTGCTTGATGTCTTTATTCCTATGGTAATCCAATCTCTATTTCTCAAGTTGGTGTCTGCTTTACAAGATTTTAGTGGGGTGACTATATTCATTAGTTGTTTAAGGACTCCAATGAAATAATCATAAGCTTCATTTGGATCTTCATAGGAATAAAGTTGATACATGTTGGTATTTCTCAATTCATTTTTTAATTGATCGAGCTTAGCATCTGAGAACACTCTTTTCTTATTTTTTGTTTTTGGTTTTTTAGTTTCAATTTTACTTGATCTTTCAATTCTGAGCATTTGAGTCTCATGATCGGATAATGCAGAGGTAATAACTTCTCCAGGATGATCGTTTTCAAAGTTTATAAAAATATTATCCAGTAGTGAAGAAGATCTTGATGTTATCCTTGTCGGTTCATTTATTTGTTTGTTCAGATTATATGTTAATAAGAGGTGTAGGACTGTGTGCTTGCATTATTTGTATTCATAAGATTGATATTGAAATCACCACATAGTATTGTATCATATTTCCTGAATTTATTTTGTACAATATCAAGTATTTCACTGAGAGATTGTAGGAATATATCTAAATCTCCAGAAGGGGGCCTATAGATACAAATTATAATACATTTAATTTTCTTACAAACTACCAATGAGCATTCTATTATACTTTCGATACTTTTAGTTCTGATCTCGACAATTTCTCGACTGTTCAAAGGATTTCTCGAGAAAATGCAGGATCCACCGTGTATTCTTTCCCTTCTTGAGTATGAAGAGGTCATTTGATAGCCCTCTAACTTCATCAGATATTGGTCAGTCTCTGTGAACCAATGTTCTGTTATGCATACAAATGAGGGTTGACATTCAAGTGTCTTCAAAAATATTTCTAATTCCGTCTTATTTTTTAGACATTGCATGTTTTGGTGTATAATACTATAGTGTTCTTTCAGATCTGGGGATGGAGTAATAATTAGTGTTTCTTTATCTTATTGTGCGCTTTTTTTCTTTTTTCTTCTATATTGTTAATATTAGTATTATTTGCCCTCCCCACTTTCTCGAAAAAAACTGCAGATTTTCGTTTTCATTGATTTGTATGGTTTTCACCAGTTTTTAGACTTGTTGGGGATAGGAAGACATTCTTGATGAAGTCACTTATCATAAATTTGCTGTTGGGCCTATTAAGGTCTATTTAATACCTAAGAGAACAGTTAAGATTGTCTTTCTGAAATTTCTCTATTCTTTTTTGAAAACTCCGTGTTATATATTCATCTGGGTATTCATTCTGTTGTGGTATAATTATAAGATTCGTGAATTTACTGATATTCATTACATTCTTAATGGCAAGATTTAGTGTTTTACTATTTCTGATGTTATTCGTGTTAAACATAATAATAACATAATCATCCTGACCGTAATTTATAACTTTGGCAATGATTATTGGTTATGTTTGAGGGAATTCGTTCTCTATTGTATAGGGCCGTTCAAAATTTGTAATTTTTCCGATAGATACAAAAATGGGAAAAGTACATTTTTTAAATGGAACACCCCATCGAATATCCTGAAAGACAATTAGAGTTCCTTCCAAATGATGTATCATGTTCCTAAATGAATAGTCTGGTTTCCGAAATAAAAGCAACTTTCTATAAAAATTTAAAATATCCGCATTTGGATATGTATTATTATCCATTTTGACAGAAACAACATGAAAATCACTGCTTGTCAAACTTAAAGATTGTCTTGCTCTTTTCTGGTCACGGCACACTACTACCATTTCCATTTTTTCTGTCACATGATGCAATTCACTTTTAGCAAAGATTAATTTAAAAAATATCTCACGAAAATTTGGAAATAGGTTTGAGTCGTACTCGAAAAAGTGTTCATTAGTAGGTAATTATTTTTCAGATCATCATTTAATTCTACTCCTTAATCTGACTTTTTTTTTTCGAGTATGACTCATATCTATTTCCAAAATTTCCTCAGATATTTTTTTAATTAATCTATGCCAAAACTGAATTGCATCTGAGAGTTAGATAAAAATTCAAGTTCCAACTGTATCTTCAAAAGTGCGATGAAACCTCAGGTCTCAAGGTTTTTTCTGATGAAGAAAACTGCGGGTTCTGCTGCACTTTGGGACTTTATTCAAGATCTTTCGATGTGATGGAAACTGAGTATTTTCGTATCTACAACTATTAATTTATTTGAAAAATGAGTTACATAAGGTGCATCATGATTTTTTAACAGTTCAGTTACCCAACCCTTTGTTCAAATCTGAAAATAAAATTTTCACCTAACTGTCTTTCTCGGTTCATGCAATATTAGTTTTGGCAAAGACTGTTGTGAAAAAAATACAAAATACCAATATCCAACGAACAGTTAGAAATAGATATGTGACATACTAGACAAAAATTCATCAGATTAGGGAGTATAAAAACAGATTTATGAACGTTTTTCTAAATTCTATAGTCGATTCATTTAATTTCCAGAAACTCTTCCACATGAATCAACTATTTATCAAATTTGAGACCTGTGAAGATATTTCATATAGATTCGTAGAAAAAATATAAAACGATTACTATTTAAGAAATGGTGAGATATAGGTATACATGCTTGGTGAAAGTTATTGGTATTTTTCAGTAGAATCCGAATGTGGCATGATATACATGTTGTCCCATCCGAATAAAATGACTTATGACCGTGTTTTTTAATCACCTACAAGAATATGTTTTTCAGGCACCCTGTTTAAAAGTGGGAGAACAAAAATTGTTCTCAAAGATGAAACTCAATTGAATGTTTTACTGAGTGTAACCATTAACCCAATATAACTTAGAATGACAAAGTCAAATACCTATGCATCACTTCATAGACCACTCAAAATAAAAAATAAAAGAAGTGTTCCAAACAGAAATTTAAAGGAATGAATAAAAAAATGTCAAGATGTTCATGTCAATAATCTGGAAAATCACTCGTATACGATTTTTTATATCCTCCCTTTTTGTGGGAGGAATCTCATAAACTTTATCTTTCACATAACCCCATCTTAATTCATTGTCGAGATGGTCTCGAATAGGAATTGGACAGCCTACTGGTGCACAATCGCGCAAAACCACATTTGATATGTTTAGGGATATGTTCTTAGAGGAGATCCAAATTTTCATAAAGGAATCGCAAATAGACTTCTCCGTTCAGTGTTCCTTAAAAAAAGTATCGCTTCACAATATAATTCCCGATTATACAACCCTATAAATTCAAGGTCCATCTATTCTGACTATGGGTGCGAATTATATTAGGCGGGGTTGGTCTGGGAATAGTAATGGCGGAAGTTATGCTTGTTGACAAAACGAATATTGTGGGAGTAAGTAGTTATTGAAAAAAAAACTATCGACTTGAACCCTTCGTTGGAGCAATTGACAAAATCGGATTGTTTTTTTTTCTTCAAATATTTCTTGGTGGAGTTGAACGGGATATGTATGGAATTTATTAATTTTCATAACCTTTTGGATCTAGGTTCGACCAATGTCCAATTTCCTGGCTAATCCTCTCAAGCTCAGTAGTTAATTTTCTTCTGTTGAAACACTTTTAGTCCTTCCACTTCGGGAATTTGTATTCATACCCGAAAACAAAACAAAACAAAAACTGATGGGGCGCCAATCGGAAAGGTAGATTTTATATTTTATTCATTGATTCTTTAGTTGCCATCAATCAAGATAACGAATCAAGTGTCAGAAAAAATGAAAAATTTTCATTAGAAACAAAAACAACATTTTTATTTTGGGATAAACCTTGAACTTCTGAATCAAAAGTTGGAGAAGGATTCAAATTTCCGTAAATGCTTCCTAATATTTCTATGTAATCTGACTCAAATCAAAAGAAATAATTATAACCAGTACACAAGGATATAGACCCCAGCGAGCACAAAAACATCTCAGAGATGTTAAAAGTACGAGATTTTGACACATTGAACATCCACTGCGATGTTCTGCATATACATAAATATAACTTTTATAAACAGCCAATGTCCGCTGCAGGTGGCGATTTTGAGGATGTCCATGGGATGTCAAGAAGAACTTGTCCTAAGTTTTTTTTGTAGCCTTTTCATAGACAAAACAGAACATTCCCAAAATGTTTTGCGCACATTAAATCGCTGTAAATAAAATATATTTAGAGATCACTTTCTGAAGCCTTTAGTTATTTATTTGAACATTTGAAGGTGTCACATTCTATTTGAAATTGAGTTTTTTTTTCCATTTTCATACCACTAGGAATGAATCCTTTTTTACCCGACTGCACGACGCAAAGGAGGGTAATGTGTTTGTCATGTTGTATGTTTGTTCCATTGTGGCGCTCTAGAGACCAAAAGGGCCGATTTTGAATCATCAATCGAGTTGCCTTAATTTTGCGAGTGTCCCTAAAGACATGGCAGTGATCAAAATTCAATATGACGACAACCAGACGCCATATTGTTAATAAAGACATGACAGTAATAATCAAAATTAAATATGGCGACAACCAAACGCCATATTGTAACAAAATTCAATATGGCGACAACCAGACGCCATATGAAAGAAAGAAAGAAATTTATTCATCATTGAAAATTCTACAACTGTAGTACATGCATTTATAAAATTTTATCAGACTAGTCAGAACACACAAACAGTTTAAAATATATTTAAAATTTGATTATTGATAATACCAAATATAGATAAAAATATAAAATTGATCCGATAAAATACTCCAGGAAATGGGTATATTAAAGAATTATTGGGATAGTAGAAATTCCTCAACAGAGTAAAAAGCATTTTGTATGAGATGATTATATAGAGCTGATTTGAAGCTTCTCAGGCTACATGTGCATCCAAATAGTTTGAGTGCATGGTTGTAACAGATGATACCTTGATAACTCGCAGAGTCTTGACCCAGCGCCAGACGGGAATAGGGTAACCGTAGTTCATTACCTCTTCTGGTATAGTAGTTGTGAATCAAATTATTTTTGGTATAGTGTGTTTCATTTTTTTTAATATTCATGGTGATTATGTAGATGTACAGGCTTGGTAAGGTCATTATGGCTAACTCAATGAATGTACTCTTACATGATTCTTTATAATGTAGTCCAGCTATACATCTTATTACTTTTTTTTGTTGTTTAAAAACTTTTATTGTATGGGCTGAGTTTCCCCAGAAAGGTAGTCCATAAGATAGAATGGATTGTACAAGTCCATAGTAGGTCAGCTTAAGAACATGTAGTGAAACTGTTCCACGTAATTGCTTTATTACAAAACACAGACAGCTCATTTTTGAGACAAGGTTTTCTATGTGTACCTCCCATGTTAATTTCTGATCTATAGTTAGGCCTAGATACTTGAACAGATTCACTTGCTCTATGGATTTGTGATTAACTTTATTAGGGACAGTAGTCATAAGAAATGTGTTTGTTGAACCATGAAGACTGTTTTACTGATGTTAATAACTAACCCACTATTTTCACACCATCTGGCGAATTCATCTGCAGCTGAATTTGCTGCTTTTATAGATAGCGGGAGCTTATTCTGAGCCAATATTTTACTAGTGTCATCTGCATAGATGATCATTTTTTGCTGGACCATACTGGAGAGTTCTATGTCACTCATAAATATTATAAAAAAAAGTGGAGCCAAAGTTGAACCTTGGGGAACCCCCATTGAAACAGAAGCAGGTTTCGATTTCACCGAGTCAATAACCACTATCTGAGATCTGTTTTTTAGGTATGATGCCACCCAATCATTTGCAACTCCTCTGATTCCAATTCGGTACAGTTTTTCCAGCAATAGATTATGGTTCACTGTGTCGAATGCTCTGCTTAGGTCGAAAAACAGAACAACAGGAAATTGTTTATTATTGAGGTGCATATATATGTCTCGCAGAGTTCGTTTATTGCAGTTGAAGTCGATCTTTTTGTCTGAAGCCATGTTGGCAGCTCGGAATAAGTTTATGATATTCAACAAAATTTACCAGTCTCAGATAGTAGCTGAAATCGATAATTTTCGCAACCTGTGATTGTAAACATACATTTCGGTAGTTGGCCACTTCATCCTTGGATCCCTTTTTCTTATATATAGGTATAGATTTTGATATTTTCAGTGCTTCCGGGTATGTTCCATCAACAAATGATTTATCTATTATGTGAGATAGTGGATAGCATATTACGTCACGGACAATTCTTAGGGCCTTACCATGGATTTAATCTATTCCGGGTGATGGGGTTTTTGTTGTTTTCGTAATGATATCCTGTACTTCTATATAAGTTGTTGGGTACAAGAATAGTGTAGTATTTGAGAAGGGGGATAACATCAGATTATTTGTTATTGGATCTGTTTTTCAATTCCCATGAAAAAATCATTGAAGTGGTTGCCAATGCTATATTTGTCTGTGATATGATTATTATTGATAGTGAGCTCAATTTTGTTATTAGTGTTTACATTATTCCTTGTTTCGTTAATAATTTTCCAGCTCTCCTTGCTTATATTATTTGCATTCAATATTCTTTTGTTGTTATATTCTGCTTTAGTTTTTTTTACCAATTCTTCATAAATGTTAGAAAGTTATAACAGCGTATAGCTTGGTATATCAGTAACTGGTTAATTTGCTCGTTTAGTTGGTTTATTTTGGTTTCAGTTACTATTTCATTTTTTTTACATTTTTAATACACTATCACTTAAATATTTTAATGGAAACTTAATTAAGACAGTCAAATGGCTTAATGACTAGAAATGGTTCGTTATAAAAAGGGTGTGCGCTTTGAAGAAATTATGCAGTACATGCATCCTGGTATATTTTTTTTTTCGCGTAAATTGACGACACTTTTAATTTTTTGAGACAATAATCCCGACAAATTTGTGAACCCACTGTCAAATTTTCTAATAATTTCCAGCTTGAGGTAGTTGTCGTGAAATCCACTGCTCTTCCAATCAGATTTCGTTTATAGTCATACCACTTTTAGTTAACATTATTATCTGTATCATAATAAACTTTTGGAATGATTTACCACACCGAAAGCGAGATATAAGGCTTCAAAGTTGCAACGTTTAACACGTAATCTCTATAGTGAGCTACCGCGAACACTACATTTCAAGGCATAACTAAAAACCCTCCGTTCAGATCTTTTTGAAAAACTATTATATTATTAAAAGGTAAGTAAAAAATTTTATAGAGAAAATTAAACACTCGTAGCCATACAGTTATTTATAGTTATTAAGTTGCTAAATTATTACGTATGAGAAGTGCAAGAGAGGGAAGGCTGAGAATCGTGGCAACGCCTCAAGCGAACGCTCGTGATTCAAATAAGCGAGAGCGCGAGGGTCTTGCTGTTTTGAATTCAACTGTGTTTTGGAATGCACATATTTATGAATATTATGAATAATATACTGATGCATTTTGAATATATTACAATAGGAATGGATATAAAATAAAATGTAGTTTTTATACATTTGTACAACACATGTACGTAAAACAAAATTTGAATATTTTTTAACATAAACAAAAATTATTCAGATTTCTAACAGGCTAATGAAATATAAGGTATAAATTTAAAAAAAAAAACAATGAATGTAATATTATTTATTTTTAACTATTACCTATACTAAATTATCACACTATTGACTAAACATTTATTTTTAAATCATTAATGATTTCAGTTTATGCTTTCCTATTTTTAGTAACTCTAAGTTTTCCATTCTCCAATTTTTCAGTTAGGTGATCAATCACAGCTTCTTCTCCTTCATCGTAATACATTTGTTTTAGAGAATCGTATGTTACATTTTGTTGCGCAATTTTTTTCAATAAATTCCGTGTTACAACATTTTTTAAGGCACTTAAATTAGATAGATTAAAAGATATTATTTCGTTCAAGTCGCTTTGAAATACATTCTTTGTATGATTTCATGCATGTTGATAATTCTGACTCTTTACCAATGAAACGAACAAATGTTTGCAAAATTTGTACATTATACATCGCTTCGTGGAATTCGCACTTATCAAACGGATACTTAAAATTGATGCAAGTCCTAAATGTTTTTCTTTCAGCACATTCTCCAAACTCAAAACTTGGTGGCAGTTCCGAGACTTCAAATTTCTCTCAAGTTCTTTGAGATTAATAATGCGATTTTCTTCACACACATCATTTTCATTGGACAGTTTTTTGTTTGTATTTCGAGCCTTAGACAGTTCAAACAATTTTTTTTCCTTTTTTCACCTTTTGCGTTAGCAAACTTACCATTTTTTGCGCGCAATCGATCTATAGCTTTTATTGCTTGTTCATAAAAGTATCTTGAACAACTAAATACGAGCGATCGTTGGATTGCTACGTTGCCAACAATCCAGTCATGGCTTATTTGGTGTATCACGCGTTCCTGAGTGTACAGTTCCCTTCAAAAAGATCCCTCTAATTCAGCAACTACCTCAACCGACCATGTAGAGCTCGTCCAGTATTGAAACGACCACTTTGGCCTTCCCCTACCTAAAAACCAATTCTTCTCGAAGATGCCCGAACTATGGCTAGTAATAGAAATTCCATAGGCGTACCAAATTATTTGGCATTGGCGATACAAGAGAAGTAGAGAACTTACACTCCTATAACTTCTGAACGGAAAACATATTTTTCGACAAATCTGCCAGAGGGATATATATATATATTTGTGTAAGAAAATTTGAATAAATAACTGCACTACCTATTTTTTAATCAAACAAACCTACCCTTTCAAACGCTGCATGCCAAGACACTGGTGAAGATTCGCCGTATCACTGCAAATCGTGTCCAATCTAGTTTTCCCCCTCTCTACCTACCAAACGGTCGTTTCAATACTGGACGAGCTCTAATAGCCTTCCTGCATGCTTTTGTTTTTTCAGTTTTATCACAAACCGAGTTCTTCTATTTGAAGAGTCAATACATTTCAGTTCGCAAAGTCTGTTGGAAAACATGAGTTGTTTTTTATTTTAAACTCCCCATCTGAAAACCAACAAAGTTCCTAATGGAAAAAGGTATAAAGAAAATAGGTCGTTTTTTTCAAGAATCTTTAAATATACAGTTTGAACATGTCATTACAGATTCGAACACCCTATCAAAAAATACACATTCTATGCTTTTGAGGTTATATTATGTTTCTGGACTATGCTGATACATTAAATTCATGTAATACTCACTTTATTTACTTATTCAGTGATATCAAAAATGTCTATTATATAATTGGTAATATTCACTACACTTCAAACAACGCTTCACAGTATTCCATGTGACATACAGTCCAGCAGGGTTCTTATTATTAATAATAAGAACAAGAACCCTCACAGTCCAGGTTGTTCTGCGGGGTTTATCAGGTTTACCATACTAATGGCCAAATTGTAATATGGCGGGAATTTTAAAAAGAAAGCAGAACATGAGTGGATAGGTCATTTGGACATTGGTTTTTATTATAATGAATAATATTAGTTTTATTTGCTTATGAATATATAAGAATGTTGTTTCTGTCCTATGTAAAATAGTAGGTATTGGTATTAAAATGAAGGAATTCAAAATGAAATAAATAGTTGAAAGTGAGGGATCGAAAAATATAAATATTCTAAGATTTAATTCACCTGAAATTTTTAACTTTTTGTTGTGTGAAATGATCATGTTATTAAAAAGAAATGGCGAGAACCATTATGGAACTGGACAATAAATGTATATTCAATATCTTGGATGAATCTCTCAAGGAGAATTATATCATGCCTAGCAAGAACATCCACACGTTAACATATTTTTAACTTCGCCAATACCTCTCAGTAGGCATACAAATAAATTCCAAAGAAGAACAAATACAATACTTTCAACATCATTTAAAGTCCTCTTTGGGAAGTGCATATTGCGTCTCAAAAAACCATCCTCATGCCTACACTTTCAAAACATCCCAAAACCTCCGAGGATGTTTGTGCTCGCTGGGACAGTAGGTACTTACTTACTTGAGTTTCAATATTAATATCACTTAGAATTTTTTTAACTTATTTAGTTTAGTTTAACTTTGAATTCGAGAAATGTTCAAATACAATGATGTTCTGTTTGTCGCTGCCAGAAAAACTCAAATATTATTTGATTGACACGAACGAAATAACCTCAAATAAAAGGAACATATAGGGTAGACAGAAATTAATAATTCTTATTAGTCATTTATAGTGATTTTTCATTTGTGTTGTATCTTAGAGAAAAAGTTTCCGAATAGAAGTTGTGGAGCTCATGCATCTCTATAAAAAGACCTATAGTTTGCTGATATTGGTATGAAAATGAAGGATTGAGAATTTTGTAGCAAAACGTATATAGTGCTCGTCTAAAGTCCGTTCCCCCCCTACTAATTTTGGAACCACCTGGTATATCACAACGAAATTTGGAGGGCTTGAAAAGGAGATAAAAACCTACTTGGAAAAATCACAGCAGAAAGTTCTAAAATGGCGGCTGAGCGCCATCTTCAATATTTTTTTAAATAGAACACCCTATATATTATTTTATTTTTTAAATTTGCTCATAATTCTCAACAGTTTTCTCTTATACACTTTACTCCTAAATTTAATTATTTTCGAAATATTAACGTTTAAAAAGTGACATTTTGGTCATTTCAAACCCAACCAAAAACACTAATGTTGCTTTCAATCAAGTTTGCATTGGAAGAAATCGTTGTCGCGGTAACATCTTGTTTACTGTCAAATTGAACTGCTAACTGTCAAATAGTCCGTTGAGCGCCTAAATCCTTTTAGGAAAAGTGTGATCATGGCTCGTAGTTTAGACGATAAATTTGAAGCAGTTTTGATATTTGGAGAAGCTGGAAGAAATTATCATCTAGCAGTCCGTATGTTTAATGATAGATTTCCCGAGAATCCTATTTCGAGGTCATATTTGCGCAAACTTTTAAATAAGCTCCAAGCAACTGGTACGCTGAAAGATGCTCCAAGATCAGGAAGACCACCTCTTTCAGAAGAAAAAAAGGTAAAAATTGTAGCTGAAATGGTAATCAATCCGACTCAGTCGACGTCTGCAGTTGCTAAATCCTGTGGAGTAAGTTCAAAAAGTGTCCAAAGAGTCCTAAAAAAAGAAAAGTTTCATCCCTATAAAATGAAAATCCTGCATGCTCTCACGGAGAATGATCGAGACCGGAGAGTTGAATTTTGTGAGTGGTTAACAAGAACAATTGAAGAAGAACGGGGCTTCCTAAAACCCGTATGTTTCGCAGACGAATGCACGTTTTTCTTAATGGAAATGTCAACAAACAGAATGTACAATACTGGAGCGATACTAATCCGAATATTTTTAGAGAGGGACATACCCAGTTTCCTAAAAAAGAGAATGTTTGGGCGGGGATTTTGGGCAATTGCGTTGTTGGACCGATTTTCATCAGAGGCAATCTTACAGGAGTTCTTTAAAGAAATCTTTTAGAAACTGAAATTGAACCTCGAATAAGACAAATTGTATTAAACAATCAGGAAGAGTTTGAAAATCGTAAAATCATATTTCAGCAGGATGGGGCACCTCCCCATTTCGATCGCATGGCTAGAGAGTTCCTCGATACAAACTTTGCTGGGCGATGGATAGGTCGCAGGGGAAGTACAGAGTGGCCACCAAGATCTCCGGATCTTACACCTCTACATTTTTTCCGTTTGGGGGTATCTGAAGTCAAAAATCTACGCCACTGAATGCCAAACAATAGAAGAGTTGGAACGCAGAATAATAGATACATGTGAAGAAATAGATGAACAGACTTTCATCAACGTGAGAGGAGGTATTTATAATAGGGCACTATTTAGGAGGTGGCCATATTGAACACTTGATGAAATAATTGTTGGGGTTAAATAAAAGTGTTATTCAAAAATAAATTATAATTTTTTAGCTAACTAATTTGTTTTGATTGTGAATTTACAGAACACATTCGTAGGCTTCGAGATTTTCCGGTAAGGGGTACTGTTTATCCTTAATAAACCCTCTTTACGCCTCTTATTAGTTGAATTCATTAAGAGATTCAACTACAAATTAATAACAACGTTTAGTTAGCAAAATGTTTTACCGGAAGTGACCAAAATCCATACTTCATTTTAAACCGGAATGTCACTTTTCAAACATTAATATTTCGAAAACAATTGAATTTAGGAGCAAAGTGTATTGGAGAAAACTGTTGAGAATTATGAGCAGATTTCGAAAATGGAATAATATACGGGGTGTTCTATTTAAAAAAAAATATTGAAGATGGCGCTCAGCCGCCATTTTAAAACCTTTTAGCTGTTATTTCCTCATGAAAAAGTAGGTTTTGATCTCCTATTAAAGCCCTCCAAATTTTGTTGCGATATACCAGGTGGTTCAAAAATTAGTAGGGGGGGGGGACTTTAGACGAGCACTGTATACACTATTATTCAAGGAATATATAATTCGTTTGGAATTCAACAAATATCTCAACATGGCTAAATCGTAAATTTCTACAATATATCATGAATGCTGAAAATTTTATGGTTTCTCGAAACTACAACCATTCCATTCTTGAGTAACTCACGGCCATGGAAAGGGATCAGCAGTTATAGTAAGTGGGTAACATGAATTTTTCTAGACGGGAATAAATATGTAATTTATTCGGGAAATATATGTAAATGTTTACGATCTTCTTCGTCGATAATAATAAAAAATGGAATAATGTAAGGTAGATAAGATAGTTAGTAATGGTGGGATGAGCGTTTTGTCTGGGTTTTCGACAATCATCTATCCAAATGGACCACTAAAATAAATTATAATGCACTCCCAGATGAATGAGAATACTCCACATATATAGAAAATGGATAAATTAGTATCTTCAGTAGTTGCATTATGTTCAGAGTAGTATATTTCTTATATTGGCTCAGGGACTAACCAACCAGAAATTTGTATTTTGCTTGTTAAATCTGATACTCGAAAGGGACCATTATTATTATGAATAGGGTAAGAAACACGGTATCCGTTTTATTTTTATGAGCGGGAGTATTGATAGAGGACAGCAAGAGGTTATTCAGACAAAATGTACTCAGATCTTTCTGACTTTTCATTACCGACGGTTGAAAGTTGTTGATTATTGTCTCTTGACTAGTTTTGAATCTTAACTGAATTTAATTGAATTATTCTAGTATTATTGAGATACCTTTTGAAATCCTTATAATTTTGAATATCATTAAATCACGCCAGTTAAAATTTTAATTTCATAGAATATTCTCATTCAGAATAAGAGCTTAAATAAATATTCATCTTTATGTAGAAAAAGCTCAACTTCTTGTTTTATTTCATATTATCATTGAACACATCCTCTCCGAAAGTAAATTCAGAATACATATTGTTTGAGAAGTATAATTATCGGCGTTCAAATAGTCATTAGTAAATTTTATAAAGTATATTTTTCTAAGAAATTTGTCAATATAAATAGGCAGCTGACACTTTTTTCCAAACTTTCAACAGCCGCCATTCAAAATATTGCAATCCAACTCCACTTTACACACTTGATGCATTTATCTCTTAATGTTTAACATTTTTTATTATTATGATTATTTATTTCTAATTTTTAAAACTGGTCTTAATTTCACTTCTTGTATATTTCTTCTGTATCTCCTCTATCTTCTGGGAAATATCTATATATCTATTAAGACGTTGTGTTCTCTATTGATATGAATTTGAAATATAGCACATTTACAATATGACATGTATAAGTGAAACATGCTCTTAATGTCTCTCAGTTTTTCAAAATTGTTGAACCAGGAACGTTTAAAAATTCAGAATAACAATATGTATAGAAATATAGCATTCTTTTCCTATTTATGTTTTACGAGACTTGATTGGTGTTTAGTAGACATATTAAGTCATTATTGAGATGCCGTATAACCATCTCCCTCTAAAAATATTTTAATATTCCGGATTGCCATTCATCTGATCTTTTTAAAGCTTATATGTTTATTTAAGATAAGTATCAAGAATATGATCCACAGAAATATGTTTTTATTGCACTCTTTGGGAAATGGGTACACCCAGTTATATCTACCCATATTTCGAGAGTATTTTGGTATAATTAAATACATAGAAAGAAACAACTTCAATTTCATTTGTAACACTTAGCAAAGTGTTATGTATATAGAAAAATAAGATGGTTGTTAGAATAGTTTGATTTGAAATAATAATTGTTAATTTTATAATGCTATTGAGAAATTTTATGGTTTAAAGGAAATAATAATCGGAATTTTATGGGATTATTGTATAAATAATAACACCTTGTATATGTTTGTGGATTCTTGAATGAAGTCATTTTCTTCAAGATTCATTTGAAATAATATTATAAAAGTTGTTGAATTTATTGTAAGTGAAATATTTCTCTTCATAGTTACTGGAAGTCAACCATCAATCTTCAATGGGAGATTGAAAAATAATCAATGATCGCTTTAGAGTTTAATCGTTTATTTAAGTCTGGAAGTTTGTTTATATATCTTCACACAGTTAAGTGTTATGGTCTAATTGCCGTTGTGCTGAAATAACAATAATTATTTGTGAAAGAGATTCATCTGGAAAAATCTTACCATAATTGATAAGCCAATAGGATTCGAATATGCAAAAGTAACACTTAACTGAAAAGACCAATCAATGATTAGAAACGCTACTACGCATAAAAAATATTCGAATTTGGAGGGCAAAAATGTAATCAACGAGAGGGACTCCTCGGCGGGCTTTTGTGACGAATAGTCGATCTTTAAAATAACGGGTTGATTTTCGGGCGAAATACTAGAAATTTGTTTCGCGTAATTTTCCAAGGGAAAAATAGAAATTTTCCCCGTTGAAAAATAATAAGAAATATAGAGCGAGTTAAAATCCAATAGTGACCTTTTTTGGAGAGAGCGCAGATATTCATCGTTGGATGAAATACTTGGTAAGAATAAATTTTGGGTATTTGGTTGCTAACCTAACATATTAGATGATTTGAAGGTTGGTGGTTTGGATTCTTCCCTTTTTGCTTGTTATATTTTTTTTCATGTATAGGTTGAAAAGCATATGAGGGTGATTTCGTATGAGAACATTTTTATAGCCTCTAGTAAAGCTATAGAGGGATATATTTCACGCATTTTGGGTGTTGGGCCCATGAACATTAAATATAATGTTTAAAATTATTGAAATAGGATTTGATAAGTTTATGAAGTTGAATATTTGAGTTGACCTTATTTCGAGCTCTTGTTTCAATACAAAAAAACGGTGTAATACATTTTTAAGATGTTTTGAAAAAAAAATGTAATTTTTTTCCTTTTTCTCATTATATGGTGGTTAATAATTAATTCGGTATTTTTATTGTAGTAGAGTTTACAACCTCCTTAAGAACTTTTATTAAAAAAAAATCACCAAAGACTCATCAATGGCTTTGAGCCGAATTCTAGCTCTTTTGGACTAGAAGGTGATAAAACCAGTGAAAAAAGAAATTGGCGTGAAAAATTTAAAAAAACAACTTATTGGTGACAGTGTTAGAGCCCTTTATAAGATTTATTGTATTCAATAGAGCAAAAGAAAGAGCTCATTTTGGTTAGGGCAAACATATATAAATATATATGAAAATAAGGGCAGGTCCTTTCCAAGGTGGACATCAGAGAAAGATATGGTTAGTAAGTATGAATATTTCTTTCCAAGGGTATTGAAAAAATGGTAAAACAGAGAACTGTCGATAGACAGGCTCTACGTTATAAATGGTGACATCAGCGGGACATTTTTTTTATGAAGATCATTGTTATTCATGTTTACTGAAGTGGCTAGTATTACAGGGGTGACAGCGTCGAGAAAGTTATGAAAAGATAAATTTCACCTTGTCTGGTAAAGTTAAAGGTATTATAATTTTTTTTTCTATATTAAACAGGGAAATGGGTCTAAAGCCAATTTAGCCTTGTTACACATTCCATGAAATGATATAAACTGCACATCTGATGTTGAATTATCTGAGTTTCAGGATTGTTTGATGGTATAAATAAATATACCTTGCGATAAAATTAAAATTGTTTATAAGAGCAACAAATTTATTAGGTATCTGATGAAAATTTGTTACAAAATAAAGATATCAAAAAATAAATATACAATATTTTACAATCAGAAATTATTACTAGGTATTTACAGAGAAAATAAAATGGTTCATGAGAATGTGAAACAATGTGTGTTTTGTTTTTTCAGGGGTGTGATGGAAACCTAAAAAGTTTCAGTAGATACACACAGTATTTTAAAAAAATTAACAAGATTTCAAAAAATATTCTTAAATATTTATATCATGTTGTTTACGTTCTCAGAAATCGGGGCTTTTTGAGGATGTGGGTTTTTAAAATCCTTGGAATATTGAAAATTGATGGCACCACACATATTACATTTAAAAATGGTAGTTAAATGACATGATGAAGGTGGAATTTGTTTTCGTAGAAAATTAATTTAAAGACGAATGCCACGGTTGGTAGAGGCTACATAATTGAGTAGTTCATCGGAATCTTCACAAACAACGGGTTTCTCATGGTAGCAAGCAACGTCGTGCCAAGCAATACCATCATTGTAAACATTGTTGAGAATAGCAAGACAAGATTCCGTAGTTTGGTTGATGTCGAATTCCGCGTTGTCAGGTTGTGGTTGCTTCTTGTGGCCGGTTTGGGACCAAGGATTGTAGCTAAAGCCTGATGGAACGCGGGTGGTTGGTTGAATCTTGTCGCGGTTAGCGGACCAGAACCATCCGAAAATGTTCTTGGGTTCGAGGTCAGCACGGTTTTCGCAGCCTTTGAAGTCACAGAGCCTGCCGGATGTCCAGATGTAAGGAACATTGTCTGAAAAAAAAGGTTAAGGATTAATGCCTCACTGAACGTATTTGTATTTTTTAACGTACGAGCATAACATCGGCATGAATGCACCGATAGTGATTTTTTTTAGCTGTATATATTCAGAGTGAGTCAGAAAAGCCAACTCTTTGTTAAAATATTATTGAATCAATTGTTGTTGGATTAGGATGAGACCAACAAATTCCGTGTACAGATACTATTCAAATGCAAATCTTTGCCTAGTGATCCTGGAAAGGAGGTTATCAGCCTAGTATTGTGTCTTCATATTTACAGGCTGAGTGAAAAAAAAGCCCGAAAATATTCATGTTACTATACTTATAAAACATATTCAAAATGTTTTATAGTAATCTAGTGATCTTACAGACCTAGGAAAGGTTCATGGAATACTTCTTGTTTGTTGGTCATATTCTGTATATATGAGGACACAAAATGTATTCTACGAACACCTTTCCTAGGTCCCTTTCTTTCTCTCTCTCTCTCTCTCTCTATATTTTTATATATATATATATATATATATATATATATATATATATATATATATATATATATATATATATATGAAAGAGTGTAACATCGAGGGGACCGTCAAAAACAAAATGGAAGGCATTCAATGGACACAGCCCTCAGAGAAAAGTGCTAACCGTAGACACGTGTTTCGGGCTCTCGGCCCTCATCAGTACGGTGGAGAAGTGCAAGGATGAACAACACTTGGTAGAAAACGACAAATCAACGGAGTCAACAAACAGAAGCCAGCCGCTCATTTGTGATTTCGGTCAGCAGACCCTGAACTCCAGGGCAACAACCAACGTCACCACGGAGGCAGCTACAGCTACCTGCGTGACATCCGAGTCCAGGAATATAAATGAGCGGCTGGCTTCTGTTTGTTGACTCCGTTGATTTGTCGTTTTCTACCAAGTGTTGTTATCCTTGCACTTCTCCACCGTACTGATGAGGGCCGAGAGCCCGAAACACGTGTCTACGATTAGCACTTTTCTCTGAGGGCTGTGTCCATTGAATGCCTTCCATATATATATATATATATATATATATATATATATATATATATACAGGCAAACTATTGCGTTGATTTGATTTATTCATTCTGCTACCAGAAAAAGATTCTAAATCTAAAGGTAAATTATGAATTTGTCTTTCCTTGATAAAGAAACTTTTCTCATAGAATTATGACATTTTTCATACCCAATGGGGCAATTGAAACACAGTGCCTACAGTTTTATTGCCAACGTTTCGGCGATGAATCTCATCATCTTCTTCAGGGCTATGATATAAAAAGATATAAATACTTACCGAAGGTACTGAAATTTGGAAAACGCATACGTAATATAATTGGATAAACTACGACCCTATATACACAAAAACACATATAAGCGCAAAAGTCATTCACATATTCCAGACATGCATTAAAATTGCTATTCACCGTTGAGTCTACTCACCTACAATGTAATGGTAATTTTGAGGCCTTTCTAGAATATGTCAATGTCTTTTGCGCTTATATCTGTTTTTGTGTATGTAGCACCGTGTTTTTTCTATGTGTATAACATATACATTTTCCAAATTTCAGTGGTGTCTGTATTCAATAATTTCTTTTTGAATCTTAACCCTGGAGAAGGCGAGATTCATCGCCAAAAACGTTGGCAATAAAACTGAAGGCACTGAGTAGGTAGTGTGTTTCAATTTTACAATTGCTCGTGAAACTGGAACGAACAAAAAAACTAATTTAGACGTGAAAACTTCAAAAATATCTGTAGCCGTATATCTTCAAAAACGGAGGTAGTTTATTGTCGAGTAAATTTATTTTCTCTGATATTGACAAAATTCAAATTTTTCTTTTTTGCACCCTTAACTTTACATAATGTAGATATTTCCGTCGGTGTTGAATTTCGTGGAGGACATGCATGAAGATGCGAGGTCACAAAACATTGGTAAAGTCGTAGGTGTTGACGAAATAATATGAAATCCTGTCTCTACAAGAGATTAATACTAAAAAAACATAGGTACTCCTTCAACGAATTATTTCTTAAGAGTGGACAAGCAAAAGTCAACCTTTGCTCACATTATTTTTCTGAAAAATAAAATAGCAAGGGGTCTGTACGATACTTTCGATACTTTGGCCCATATAATATCAAAATCTGAATTACATCAGATTTTCAATGAAATTAAAGGAAGTATAGAACCGAGAGAAGTGACAGCTTGCTGTTTTATTCCTCCTTTGGCTTAATTACCGGTCCAATGAAAACGAAATTTTCACAATATGTAGATCTATATGAGTTCTGTGCTCCTTTTTTGAAAAAGAGAGGGGGCCGGCGTAGATAAACGAGCGCTAAGTTATTATTTCTAAGAATAACTACGAACGATCAAATAATTTATAACCTCTCAAATAATTCACCGGATAATTTAAAGTAGTCATTATTTCTCCATTAATTTCATCTTGAAATATACTCACATCGAAATGTCAAGTATTTACAAATCATCTGGTAATTGAAATCCTTGATTGTTAATTTAAATGTCAGCAATGTTCAATCAAAAGTAGGATTTATGCTTTTTCATAGATAAGTTGTTGTTTCTCCCACGTGAAACATCCTGCCTCAATTAATTCTAGTCACAGATCATGAAGAGTCTTAAAATTCCCAAAAACTCATAATTTTTTCTGGATTAAAAATTATTTTGAAACATACAAATTTTCTCTGGCTGTAGTTATTCGAATCCAGCACATTTATTTTTTTCCTTTTGAGAAGTATTTGAGAGTGCATCCTTCAATAGTAGCAGATATTGCATATTCAAAATGAATCGACAAAATGTATACTAATATTTTGAAAGTGTGTTTATTTTTACACGCTTTATATTATTTATTAGCTTCACTTGTATGTTTGTAACCGTATGTTTGTTTGTAACCGACTCCTTTGGGCGCGATTTTGACCCACTTCCAGACGTACGAATGATTTGAAATTTGGCACGTGTACATAATTCCGGTGACAATGCATTAAGAAATTTTTGTTTGAAAAAAAAATCAAAATGGCGGCTCCAATATGGCGTACGAGTTTTGTGATTATGGTCCGATTCGCTTCAAAATTGGTATCTGAGGGTTTTCGTGGTCCAATATTATGATTCTTTTGTCAAAATTGAAAAATTCAAGATGGCGGTCCAAAATGGCGGACGAGTTTTGTGATTATGGTCCGATCTATTCAAAATTGGTATGTGGGGGTTTTTGGGGTCGGAGATATGATTATTTTGTCAAAATTGAAAAATTCAAGATGGCGGCTCCAAAATGGCGGACGAGTTTTGTGATTATGGTCCGATTCTATTCAAAATTGGTATGTGGGGTTTTGGGGTCGGAGACTATGATTATTTTGTCAAAATTGAAGGATTCAATATGGCGGCTCTAAAATGGCGGACGAGTTTTGTGATTATGGTCCGATTCCATTCAAAATTGGAGAATAATAGTTAAAAAAATTAAATAATAATAGTTTGAAAAACTAAAAAACACGCTTTAATAGAAAACTAAACTAAAAAGTTGAAAATAAATGATAGTTTAAAAACTAAAGAACACGCTTTAATAGAAAACTAAACTAAAAAGTAGAAAATAATTTTAAATGGGGCGCTTTTTAAGATATTTTCATAATGATTCTACTTTTACCAATATCTGTCCATGAAATATTAACAACAATTGACATTAAGCACCCCACGCTTTTTTACGATGAAATAAATTTGTTGTTAATCAGTGTATTCTTATTTCAAACTCATTTAAAATTATTTTCTACTTTTTAGTTTAGTTTTCTATTAAAGCGTGTTCTTTAGTTTTTAAACCATCAATTAATAACGAAATATCTCGTAGTACCTAGGAATACTAGCAAATTTTAATCTGCTGTTAGAAATCTATTTTAAAGCAAGTGTGGATAGGCAATGTTCGTTTCTGATGACATTTTTCAAAGTCGACGCTTCCGAAAAACCCTCAAATTGTTGCAATCAAGTAAAGGAGGATGGAATAAAGCGGTGAATTGAGATGGGAAGTAATTTGAAACAATCCTAGCAATGGAATCGGAATCTCTGCCGATTGTTGCCGTGGTCTCATTTCGCACAACACTTGTATTAGTGTACGGAAACCGGTGGTAGACAGTTTGAACATTTAATTCATTGACAATGATAATTATTCTACAGTTGCATTGTCAGCTCTGGTATCTATTTATTGCATAAACAAAGAATTATTTCCAACATATCTCGAAAACGGAATCGACAGAATTCCTTTTTGTTGTTGCTTGATGTTCGGGGAAAAACTAGCTTTTACATGAGGTATCATTTGCCATATGTAAACATTAAAATTTTTAGGAGTGGCACATCACCAAGGGATGAACGGTATGGCAGCTGCCTTCCATTGCGAACGACGTCCCCCTCGAAACTGGAGTTGAAGTATCCGAGCTTTTTTTGATACTCTCTCTCCACACATCCGCTGTTTGGTTTTCAATGGTCCACTCTATATATATATATAAATATATATTCGTTGACGTCCGTTCGACGACTCTGAATTTCTAGTAATATATAATGCATCGCGGACTAGCGACAAACAGTTTGTTGTTTAACAGTCGGAGTTCATTTTTATTAGTACAGTATTCAAGGTTCGATAGGGAGGTGCTGGTATTTTAACAGTGAACTCTCATTAATGAGCATTTTTCCTCAAGTTCGAAATATTCCCCACTAGCAGCTCTAGTAGTCCGGTAAATACAAACATTACCTAACTTACATTAAATTACATGTAAAAATAAACATAAATAAATGTTATTGACAGAAGACGACGTTCCAGGAGCCAAATTAAAATTTTCAAAGGTGAAGAATAATAATGTAGCAACATTAACACGGTGGCTTGCTTGTCGAAATCTGAATATTTCCGGAAAAAAACATGAATTAATTACAGTGAATATGATTCAAGAGATCATTTTTAGGCATCGTTTTCGCGCACAAAAATCACTTACAATGCCTCCTTCTTTTTACCAGCTTAAACTACAAACACCAAATCACCCATTTTCGGTTCAACTTTGCACACAATGTAGCCGGTTTCATCGAAAAAATACTCCTTCTTCAACATTTACACTAACCTAACTCTTCACATTTTCTAAATTTCATCTGTCAAAGATGGATACCTACCTTAACAGATCAACTGAGATCTCCCGGACCTGTATTCTTACCAGGTAAGATACAATGGGCCAAAAAGCACTGTATGGTAGCCACTGCAGTACTTGCAGGCATTATGTATATAGTATTTCTAATACCAATTGGACCGACATAAAAAGTTTCGAGAAGGAATTCTCTTTCACACGACAGAACTTTTTTATGATTGTACCAGGAACGCTTTGAAAGTAAAAACACTGGTAGTATATACATTTTCCATTTGCCGGGCAGTGCATATGAACTCTCCTCGTAGTGCTCTTATTTTTATTGCCGTTCCAATTGGGATTAGAATAACTATACCACATGGTGAATCAAAAAGTCTGGAGGGAACAAGTCTAACAGATCAACTGTGATATACCGGACCTGTATTCTTATCAGGTAAGATACAATGGGCCAAAAGGCCCAAGTGTCATCGGAGGCTACGATCAGACTAACCTGCAGAGTGGAGTTTTAAGTGGTTAAATGTGAGGTGCAGGAGCACATACTCCAAAACTCAGGGACTCAGACTCCCGAAAGGTGAGAGAGATTTTATTAAATAATACCAAGAACATAAAAGTACAATAAGATATAAATCCTAATCCTAAAATCCGTAATATTACAACAATCAAGCGTGGTAGATGTTTGATGGGAGGTTTGTCAGGCCAGTGGACCTTTTTTTTGTGTGCCGAGTTTTTCATTGTCTTGTTGAAATAGCCAAATTAAACATATATTTTAGACACAGTAAGAGATACCGATTCATTTTTTTTATATATCGTTGAAAACGTTGTTAATTGCATTATTATTTGATTCAATCCAGAATCCAGAGCTTTTTCAATGAACCCATTGGAGGTGAGATTCTCTTGATTTCTAAATGTTAGGGGCAGCAAGTTGTATATTTTGGAGGAGAAATAAATAAAATTATTTTGTCCCAACATTTTTCGCATGAATGGGGGGACGCAGGCGTGTCTGGTAACTGCTCTCGTGACATAATTGTGTTCTATCCGTTCTGGTTCTAATATGTGCTTCATTATCTCTAGGGTATATAGAGACTGAATATCTCTTAAGCCAGAGGCCTCGAATAGTTGTGTTGAGGGAAAGCGAGAAGGTCTATTGAACATTATTTTGATGAGAAGTTTTTATGTGTGTCTATAAAGGATTTTCTACACCTTACAAAAAAAGGCTTGGTGGTTGAATTTGGATTAGGAGGAATCCAGTATTGCGCATGATGCCATTAAGTTGTACTTCAATTTTGCCCTCGAGGTGTTTAACCAGACTGGGGCAGCATACTCGGCTGCTGAGATATCAGACCAAGTGCAGACATTTGTAGGATTTGGGTTGATGATCGCCAAGTGGTACCGCATAACTTATGAATTATTATTATTAATACCAGGATTTTCCATAAGTGGTTCTTTCAAAATGATGAATGCATTCCTCATGTGCCTTAGAAAACGTAGATGGAATTGATTATCGCCATTAAATATGCAAATTGATATGAGAAATAAATTAAAATGCTGGGAATCGTCAGTAAATGCATAAAAGGTTTTTAATGATAATCGGATAATCATTGCATTTTACGGTTTTTTGGTACATTAAGTGTAGTATATAATTTTGACTAGCCGTGTACGTATATTTTGAAATTAGTCCTCGATAAGAATCACGATATGCAGCTACTGCTTACTTGTTCCATGAGAATCTAGGTCAGTAAAACAATGGATGTGATGCAGTATTACGAAATCATAAATTAAATTCTCACGTTTCATAGATCGGTTTCATTGGATATTCCAGCAGAGAAACAAACTGATTCGAAAAATTGTAGGTTACATTAGAACAGAAATAATGTTGAAATAATAATAAAATGCACTATTTTTCATCCAAACGACTGCAGTCGCTCTAAAAAATATAAGGAGATATCGCTTATCCCATTGAAATTCATTTATATTGGAATATATTCGTTTTAGAGCTAAAAGATGAGGTTTACGTTTCCAATTGAGAAAAATACTTATATGGGATTACATACTTTCTCACCCGTCTTGCGATTGATGGTGTCCTATATAAGCGGTAATTATTCTGAAATATGTTTTTATTCTGAGTCATTCAAGATCACAATTCAGTATATCGAATTTGAACTTTACAAGAGCTTTAAAAAAAAACAACCCCATGACGTAGCCAGTAGATTTCATAATTTATTTATTGATTCTGAGATTATCATCAATCAAGTTGACATATTATGGTACACAATTTTCATTGGAAAACGCATTCAGCATTTCTATTCTTGTGCAAACGCCAAACTCTGCGAACAGATGTTGTGGATTTCATAACTCTCTAAACCTACCTAATTTTTCTATGTAGTTCAACTCAAGTCAAAGGAATATAAACTATTTTCAAATGGTATCTAGTTCAAACGAATTAAATAACCTCTTATGAAAGGAGCATACAAGGCAAAAAAAAAAAAATTATTGAAAGATACAAAGTTAATTTACAGCAATTTTTGTTTGTGTGTACATCTTAGAGAAAAACTTTGAGAATGAGAGTTCTGGAGCTCAGGAAGCTCTATCAAACGATATATAGTGTGCCAATATTATTATAAAAATGAAATATTGGGAATTTGTGACCTTATGTTACAAAGTTTGTTATATATATATATATATATATATATATATATATATATATATATTATATATATATATATATATATATATATATATATATATATATATATACCGGTGACCACGAGGGGAGGTACGTCCCTCTATTTTTCTATGGTTTTGAAGATACATTGCACGTCTTAATATTGCTTCCATAACCCCATTCAACTAGGCAGGAGTAGTATTCCTGCTTTGATGTAGGTCTAGAAGAGTAAACTTAGTTCTTCAGGTGATCCCATATGAAAAAATCCAATGACGTGAGGTCGGCTGATCTCGGAGGCCATCTTGTAGGGCCATTCGTGCTAATCCATCTATTTGAGAATTGTTCATCAAGGTTATTGGTCACTACTCCGGAATTGACTTTCCAAACGTGCGAAATAGTTTATGCTTGGTTGGCGTTGTCTGAGATGAGATCCTTCTCTGTATAGAATGCGAGCCGCAGTTGCATTGTTTCACACTCACCATAAATTAGTAAATCTACTTGTTCATTTCTAGAACATTTTTGCTCCAATCGGAATGATTTTCAATTATCTAGTATTCAATAGGTATGTACAAATGTACAGTAAACTGTCACTTTGTTGATAAAAGGTGCTTTTTTGTTTCGCTTTCTGATGCTCAAAGCCGCCTTCGTTAAAGAGCATCCAATTTTGAGAACACTCATAATGAAACCTACGTGTATCTCCGGTTCCTTTCAGAATGTTCTTGAAGTTTTCACACGGGTAATCTGATAATCTATGATTTTTCAATATTATGAAGTGAAAAGAGCTTGTTATTCCAGAAATGGTAGTTGGGAGATTTTTATGGAGATACATTTCGGTTTTGAGGCAATTTTTGATAACCGTTGAAAAACTTGGGAGGTGCAATTTCATGGGAACCCAATTTTCAATTGGATCATACCTCGAAGCTTTTTCTGATGAGTGCCGTCTCCGTTCATCAGTTGAGGTGATTTGAGTTTGATTTTCATTGCCAACCTTCTTCGATTGAAAAATCAACTCTATTTCCGCCATTTTTCAACTGTTTTTTTAAACAATCATGTTACAAATTCAAAGCTCCTCATAATTAAAAAAAGTTACAGGGTGACATATGAAATATAAAAGTTGGGGTCACTTCCGGTGAAACCAGAAGTGGATAGTTGTGATGAAATGAATGTACTCAAGTATAGTATTTCTAATCCCAATTGGACCAACATAAAAAGTTTCGTGAAGGATTTCTCTTTCCAATTGCCGCCTTGACATAGGCGTCGGTATATTATTTTCCAGTGGTATTTTTTCAGTTACTTATTCTTACAATCATAGCAATTGATCACCCCATGTGAAAGTAGACACATGTTATCTCAACTGAATTTTATTCTCCAGAAAGCCATATTGATAAAATTATTTTCAATGGATAATTCCTAACCTCACCAACACACGGCACTGATTAAGAAATATTGTGAACTGCGTAAATCATGCGGATTCAGATAACAGATGTCCAATCCAGCTAGCCCAGCTTCTATTCCTCAAATATATTACTTTACTAATGATCTGGGGCCAGAACTTTTATATGATTGTACCAGGAACGCTTTGAAAGTAAAAACACTGGTAGTATATACATTTTCCATTTGCCGGGCAGTGCATATGAACACTCCTCGTAGTGCTATTATTTTTATTGCCGTTCCAATTGGGATTAGAATAACTATACCATAGCGACATACCAAATTCGAAACTGTGTCCTCAAAAGTAATATATATAAATATATATATATATATATATATATATATATATATATATATATATATATACAGGGTGTAATCTACCCTCTTGCACACCCGTGAATGACGAATGTATAATGCCATTCCATAACAAATTACAGTCATTAAAAATTCGAAAATAATAGAAAGAAAATATAATTTTGTGAAATTATTTCAAATTTTGTGAAACCAGAAACAGCAACGTTTTGGTAGAAACATTTTTTTTTCATATTTTTCTGGTTTATTAATGACCTTTCGTAGAAATTTCAAAGTGAAAATCTATTTATTTTTTGATGGACTAACAACTGTTAGCGGATGTGCAAGAGGTTAGATTACACCCTGTATATGGGAAATGCAGAAATTATAGATACCTATGACATCTATAATTTGCAGATTGAAGCTCAGGCCTAGTGAAGTGGAGTTCAATAGCAGAAAATTTCGTGCAACATTGATAGGTCACCAACAGCATAGGCCAATCCACGACACCAAAAGCCAAGTTTCCAGTGCGTTCCGAGTAACGCAAACAAATAACTAAAGAAAGAGAGATTTGTTTCATGTTCAAGAAAGCCACCATCCGCCTACAGCTGTTTCTCCGTAGATTTTTGCGGGTATAGGTAATGTGTTGAGATAGTTTCTCGGGTTTCTGCCCGCGTTTTGTGTTCTTCGTCCTCAAAAGGTCCGATTTCACGACATTTCGCAAATTCACATTTGCCATCTTCAGATGATGTCTCATTCATTCGATTGTTTCGAACTCGACTGATGTTCTCCTCAATTTATAATGGTGGTTAGTCGATTGCGCACGATTGTCACGATCGGTTCCCTTCGTTTATGCCCTGTTGCGAGTGGAGCCGGAAGACGACGTTGTTGGATGCGTTGTTGCCAGATCGCCACCGGTGTTGCTCAATTATGCACGATCGGTTTCCTTCATTCGTTTCTGCTTTGTATGGGCCGGAAGAGGTCGCTGTTGGACGCGCCGTTGCCAGGTCGCCATAGGTGTTGCTGCATGAACTCTCTGCTGGTAGAACTCTTGTCTATGGCTGGAAGCGTCGATGTTACATCCTCGTTGATGTTTTGTTGTTGATTAATTTGTCGGTGGGTTTGATAGATCACCATATGGTTGGTAATCTTTGACTGTCATCCATTTTGTTCATATTATGTGATCGTTTTTCGATTTCGATGCTTCTCTCGTTGTTCTTGATTGGAAATTATCATCCTTGCCAATGTCCAAGTGTCATTAAATTTTATGCTGTGCTTGTTGTTAGTACATGTTGGAATAGTATCGATGTGGTCTCCTTGTTTCGTATAGATATCTTGTGTTCCTCTTTGCGGATGTTGATTCTTCTGTCTGTTTGGCCTATATACGTCTTTTCACAATTTCCACATGGTATTTCATAGACTCCTTGGCACTCTGGTGGTATACGGTCCTTGGGATTTCTGAGGGTAGATCTTAATGCACGGTCTGTTGGAAACGTTGTAAGGATATTGTGTGTGTGTGAAGAATTCTACTGATCCTGTCCGTTGTACCCTTTACGTTGTTTCTTTTTGACTTTAGATGCTGCTTTGATAGTTCTTTTGGAGTATCCAATCATCCTTTCGATATTGTCCAACTCCTCTTTTATGTAGTCGTTGTCCGCCAATCTTCTTGATCGATTTATTAGTGTCTGAGTAACCACACAAAACCTTGTTGCACTGCAACATTTCTATAGTAATTTTATAAAAAAAACGTTGGAAGTTTTAACGATAACAAAATAGTAATAATAAAATTCAGTTTTGTAAATTTACTTCACGACTTATTCCAACTCCATTTAGTAAAATTACGAAATATTTGTTGAAATTTACTAACACCGTGATATACATTTTTATTAATTTTGAGCAAGATTGGCCTAACGGTTCAGATATAGGACAAGAGATAAATAGTCACACTCACACTTACATACCTACCCACGCATTGCCTTTTTTTTATTTTCATGACTTTTAGGATCTAGATTATTTTACGAATACAATGCTTTCTTCTATGATAGTTCCAAGTAAAATTGCAATCTTTCATTATTTCATATGGGGATGTTCGAAAATATACAGAAAGCCAAATACTATCCTTATTTTTCGAAAAGCTCACGATATAGTTGATATCAAAATCTAAAGGAAGTGTCAAATACGAAGTTAAGGCTCCCTGTTTAAAAATATTTGTCACTTATGATACATAGTAGACAAATGACTGATTTTGAACGTCGTGGATAAGGGCGACAATTATCATCTACGCAGTAGACACAGAACACTAGATATTCGAAGGGAACGTTCATTATTACCGCTCTTTTATATAATATCTAGATGAATCCGAATGTACTATTTTCAACTGAAATACAAATCATACATTTCAGCCTCTTTATTTCAAACTGAAATTTGTCCAGCAATACAGATATGGTGAATGGATACAACAGCAGGGAAGTTTAATATTGTGAAATTAATTATTTTTATTTTATTCGAAAATACCATATTTGGGCTTATTTATTAGTCAAAATTGAACTTGATGACTGAATATTGGATTTTACTACTTTTTACGGCGAATTAATATTTTCTCATTTTATGCCCCTTTAATTAGTCGAAAGTAGCCGCTGACTAGTGCAATAAACATGACTTAATGATGAATCATCATGTTTTCGGAATTTATCATAAAAATGTGTGCTTTATTCTAGGCACATGAAGCAATCTTGAAAATTGGGATATAGCTACAATAGTATACCTACGTGAAGCGGATCCAGAAAAACGAAATTAATATAAAATATCTTATATTTTGGATTGGATATTTCCTTTCACTTCGAAAAGCAAAGTACTCCAATCATATGCTAATTGAGATATCGACATTTTCAGGAGTGCTTTAAGAATAGAAAAACGTAAGTACCCCTGCCCCCTATCTCATTTTAAATCATATTACAATTATTATAATAATTTTTCTGAAAGAATAACTTAGCAGGGGATGAAGAACTCGTTTGTATCTACATAATACGAAACAAAATGTTTCATTACACTGACGATCATGTCAAAGCAAGTATGTATACTTTTATCCTGTCAAAAGTCCGATGTGATTCAAACTTTATATCAAATAATAATATGGATTTGGATGATTCTTCTTTCAAAACATTTTTTTCCGGAATTGTGAAAGTTCCCGATATGAATCACCGTATTAGGTTAAAAAATGTGACAATGAAAGACCAAATGTGATTGAGAAATACTTCCGTAACTGAATGAATGAATCCGATTTCTACATCAAAAAAAGTTTTCATTTCTCAGCCATTTTTTTCAAATTCAGCAGTTTATTGAAATAATTCAGTTGATGGTACTTGGCATTTGATAGAATGGAGATTGACAACAGCTCGTCCAATCTTGATGCAGCTAATTCCATATCTTTTAGAAATGAATAAGTTTCTCATAAATGAATGCCACTTCTTTCCTATCAAATGATATTCGAAGAACATGTTGCAAATTTCAATGTCAAGTTGCTTAAGAGTAATTTTTAATTCATTACGCGAATGAAAGTGTTCATATTCAAAGTGAAATAATTTGTATTCACTTCCATCGCTACAAATTGGTGTTGACACAAAATTTGTTTCAGATCTCGGATTTCGAAAGAAACGAGACGAAAATATTAATGAAGCTCGAATTTCCAACATAAACCGTGAAAGCAAATAGTAGTAACGTCAATGATTATTCGAAAAGTTTTAAAATAAAAACGTAGAAATTTCCTTTAAAATAAATAGATGAGTAACATAAATATTCTTGAAGGCATCGCATCTATTCATACTATTTATATATTGAATTTTATCTTTTGTTGACGCATTTTGAGAAATTATAATAATTCGCTTTTTGCTCTCTAAATTTACGATAGAAAACTAAAATGTCATCGTAAGAAATTGATAAAAAAATCAGTTGTAATTTTAAATTGCGAGAGAGCATGAAAAATTACAGTATTGACATAGTCGATACTTTTGATATAAGATAGAACAACAGTTTATTTTTGTGGTAATTTTTTTTGGGTGTTGGTGCATGTTCATTTTGTGTTCGAATTATCGAGGAAATGTGAAATGTTTTGAGTTTATTCATTGCGTGTAGTTTTATTATATTATACACGCTTTATTAACTTCACCTGTATGTATGCATGTATAAATGTAGGAAATGGAATATTTGAAATTAATTTTCAACTACTTCCAGACGTCCAAATAATTTGAAATTTTGCACACATATTGAGAACCGATGACAATACAATAATTTCATAGCTATGACCTGGTATTCTTACCAAGCTGGTCAGAAAAAATAAGCGTTATCCAGTTCGAAAGAGGTCTTGCATCTTCGAAGAGTGGAGAACGAACCCCAACAACCTAGTAGAAATCGACAACCCGTCGGAAATTGCAATCTGGCCTGCAAGGAATCGGTTCTCTCTTGAGAGCCGCGAATTGCTGAGGAGAGATTATTTTATTTTTGTTAAGAAATTGACAAGGTGATTTTTGTAACTGCTTTTTCGAATAATATGGCCACTGAAGAAATTAGAGAAATGGGTCTATAGTTAAACAAGATGTGCCCCGTTCGATTTATATATTGGTTTGATAACCGCCTTCTTGAAGTGATTTGGGACTTTTCCCCTATCAAAATCTAAATTAAACAAGATGTGCCCCGTTCGATTTATATATTGGTTTGATAACCGCCTTCTTGAAGTGATTTGGGACTTTTCCCCTATCAAAATCTAAATTAATGATATAGATTGGCAGACAAAGTTACTGGGTGATTTCAGAATTTCATTCGATCAAGGCCCCGAACTTTTTAAAATTACAATTTTCTAATGAACTCTTTGATTTCAGAGTGTGTACTGTTGGTTTAATAGAGTAAGATCCCAGGGCCCCCAGACGTTACTTATTTTCTGAGAATCAAAATGTGTGAGGTAGAGTAGGGTTAGTATGTACTTTGATGGTATGCATACCTGCTACCTTGGTCCGACGGCCAATATACAGGTACCAGGTGCTAAAGGTACCTAAAAATATAGCTCACTTTTCTTAAATTCTGAGTGCTGGTTTTTATGTACCTATGTTTCATATAATGTTGTTAAAAATTAATAATCAACACTGCCAGACTCTTCTCGTCGGCGGTACTTCCCGCCAGACGCTTTAAAGCTCGCAAAAAAATAACTTAACTTTACTTATAGTCTGAGTCTTAATTTTCATATATGATGCTAAGGAAACTATTTCAAGACTTTTTGTGAACAGCCAGACCAATCCGAGAGTCCAAATATCTCCCAGACACATTTAAAATGTCGCTGTGAGTATGAGCGCGAGGTCATTATTCGTGCGATCTCTCCCTTATGCTAACGATCTACTCTGTGTGTGTGTGTGTTTTTAGGATATAGTGGTATAGTTTTGTCGAGTCTGTTCAGCGCAGCTATCATTTCGGTTACAACGCGTGTAAGTAATAAAATAAAAGTATTTGCAGTGTTATAAAAAATATCATGGCCGAATTATTAAACTGTGCTTTTTGTAATAATTCGCATGTACATTTAACATTTTTTACGGAAGAGACGTTAAAAAAGTGTCGAACAATTTTAAAACATGAGAAAGAACATAAGCTCAAATTTAAAGTTTTGCTGGTTGAATTATTTGAAAGTGGTTATCATAAACAGTGTTATATGTCATTTACAGGATTGATGATAAAATATTATTTGCCAAAATAATAATAGAATAATAGAAAAATCAACTCTAAAAGCACAGATTATTAATTCTGCCATGATATTTTTTTTTTATTGGTGCCCCTTTTTACCCATTTAAAGCACGCTTCAGCGTGTTTAAATCGAACTTTAAAAAACGCGCGTTTTTTAAAGGTAACCATGACAACATCAACAAATCGAGAAACGTGAAGTCTAAATGACAAATTTTTTATTATTGACAGGAGTACCTTGTAACGTCAGATAAAATATTACTCACAATTCGTTCATTTATATGTGCTCCTCCATCCATTTGATGAACTTTTCATATTCTTTTTTATATATATATCACTGGATTTTCGCGGTATTAACCGCGATTCTGCCTCACTATTCAAAAAATCGATATTAGAATAATTCATTTTTGAGCTCTGGTGACAACAAATATTGATCTTTGGTAACAAATTGCAAATGAATGTTTTTTTTATTGGTGCCCCTTTTTACCCATTTAAAGCACGCCTCAGCGTGTTTAAATCGAACTTTAAAAAACGCGCGTTTTTTAAAGGTAACCATGACAACATCAACAAATCGAGAAACGTGAAGTCTAAATGACAAATTTTTGATTAGTGATCTGACAGGAGTACCTTGTAACGTCAGATAAAATATTACTAACAATTCGTTCATTTATATGTGCTCCTCCATCCATTTGATGAACTTTTCATATTCTTTTTTATATATATCACTGGATTTTCGCGGTATTAACCGCGATTCTGCCTCACTATTCAAAAAATCGATATTAGAATCATTCATTTTTGAGCTCTGGTGACAACAAATATTGATCTTTGGTAACAAATTGCAAATGAATGTTTTTCTCATTTCCATGACAACGAAGGTATACTGATGTCACATCACGAATTCAACCTTCTTGCATTATTAGTTCTTATTTCTATTTTTTGTAGTAATAATACCAGTATATATGATTTCAAAGTGCACCAATAAAAAAAATAACGTAAAGTATTCGTGGATAACTGGTCTTAAAACACTTGCTCTATTTCGAGCACTCCGGCTGCGCCGTCGTGCTCGAAAAATCGCGCGTGTTTTAAAGCCCTTTTTATCCACTTATACTTTAATATACTATTTTCTCATTTCCATGACAACGAAAGGTATACTGATGTCACATCACGAATTCAACCTTCTTGCATTATTAGTTCTTATTTCTATTTTTTGTAGTATTAATACCAGTATATATGATTTCAAAGTGCACCAATAAAAAAAAAAATAGCGTAAAGTATTCGTGGATAACTGGTCTTAAAAACACTTGCTCTATTTCGAGCACTCCGGCTGCGCCGTCGTGCTCGAAAAATCGCGCGTGTTTTAAAGCCCTTTTTATCCACTTATACTTTAATATACTATTATAACACTGCAAATACTTTTATCTTACTTACACACGTTGTAACCGAAATGACAGCTGCGCTGAACAGACTTGACAAAACTATTCTATGTCCTAAACACACACATACACTCAGAGTAGACCGTGAGCATAAGGGAGATATCGTTGCGCATAGGTATCTCGCTCACGCTCGAGCGCACGAATAATGATCTCGCGCTCATACTCACAGCGACATTTTGAATGTGTCACGGGGACGTTTGGACACTCGGATTGGCCTGGCTGCTCACAAAAAGTATTGAAATAGTTTCCTGAGCATCATATATTAGTATATTAAAGTATAAGTGGATAAAAAGGGCTTTAAAACACGCGCGATTTTTCGAGCACGACGGCGCAGCCGGAGTGCTCGAAATAGAGCAAGTGTTTTTAAGACCAGTTATCCACGAATACTTTACGTTATTTTTTTTTATTGGTGCACTTTGAAATCATATATACTGGTATTATTACTACAAAAAATAGAAATAAGAACTAATAATGCAAGAAGGTTGAATTCGTGATGTACATCAGATACCTTTCGTTGTCATGAAATGAAACATTCATTGCAATTTGTTGCCAAAGATCAATATTTGTTGTCACCAGAGCTCAAAAATAATTATTCAATATCGATTTTGAATAGTGACAGAATCACGTTAATACCGCGAAATCAGTGATATATATAAAAGAATATGAAAAGTTCATCAAATGGATGGAGGCACATATAAATGAACGAAATGTAATATATTTGACGTTACAGGTATCTGTCAGATCAATAATCAAAATTTGTCATTTGACTCACGTTCTCGTATTGATGTTGTCATGATCAAAAACGCGCGTTTTAAAGTTCGATTAACCTGAGAGGCTTTAATGAAAGGCAAATAAAAAAAAATAAGACTCAGACTAGGCGTAAAGTTGAGTTATTTTTTTGCGAGCGTCTGGCGGGAATTACCGCCGACGAGAAGAGTCTGGCAGTATTGATTATGCATTTTTAACAACATTATATGAAACATATATAAAAATCAGCAATCAAAATTTAAGAAAAGTGAGTTATATTTTTACGTACCTTTAGCACCTGATATCAGTATATTGGCCGTCGGACACTACTCTACCTCATACATTTTGTTTCTCAGAAAATAAGTAATGTCTAGGGGGCCCTGGGATCTTGGACTATAAAGAATATTGTTGATTTATTGTTTTGCATCATTTTTGCACTTATATTGGGGTAATATTGATTGAGCAGTTTGCAATTTGTACCTTGTCAGTTACCTCAACTCCATCCTCTAATTTAATTTCATTGGTAGCACTGCTTGCATTTGATTTATTGCAGAATTATTTTTCAACATTCCAAAGATTGATAGTTGATGATTTGTTTCCTTCGATTTTTTTTTGAGATAACCATGTTCTGTTTTCTTCAATAATGAAGTGAGTTTACTCTTATGTAAATAGTATATGCAGATTTCTTCTCTAAATTGAAAGGATCTCTTGATATATTTCTATTCACGGTTTCTTTTTTTAAATATTTTGAGTTTTTTGGAATGAGTAGATTTTTTTATGATTTATTTCAGGGTATTGGGATGAAATTATCGGTAGCAGAGTTAACATCGTTTTCTCTATAGACAATGTTCCAACTCTGTGACTTGATTATGTTTATCAACTTTTTTTCGTTCAAATAATTGTGGAACCAGAAACAGTGTCACACAAGCTGTGCTACTGCGGAGCTCTGGATAGCAGAAGACAGCCAATTTTTAGGCGAACCAAAACCATACAGCACACACTCAGTAAAGGAGCTGTACAAACTCGTGTACGAAATTACTGGAATTGGTACTGTAAGCGAAAATAACAGGTAAGATGCAATGGGTATCATAGGAGAACACGACCAGACGAGCCTATAGTGGGTAGAGGCAGTAAGAACACCTCTCGAGAGAGCAATGCACATAAAACATTTTTTTTATATTATTAAATATAAATTTAAAAATTCAAAAAAATTATACTATCTATTATGTGAATACTTGAAAGAATGTAATTTCGTTAGGAAAAAATGTTTTCATTGAATTTTGATAATGTGAGGCTATTGTTAATTTAGTAGTTTTATGGAACCGCCGATTTTATTAAAAACCAAATTGTTCACAGAATGACTAAGTACATAAAATTGTTTGAAAGTTGATTATCTTGAAAAGGGAAACATTCTCAATTATAAATTCCTGAAGTTAACAAAATATGAGAAATTGAATAAATATTGTTTTTTTATTGATATTTTACATTATTATCAGTTTTATGTCTGACAAAGGCATTTTACATTAAAAAAAACATTTGTTTATAAAATATTTATAAAAAGTATTTTTCAAAAATTGTTTTTTTGCATTAGTTTATTATAATTTATAACAAAAACAAAAAATTCTAATGGTTTGTTTTTATTGTTTATAATAGTTTTTATAATTTTTTTATTATTTAAATAATATATTAAGAATTTGTTTTCTTTAAAATTAATAATTTTTCTCTACCTGATAAGAATATTTTTTATGAGTAATGTAATTGTTTATTTACTTAACAATTAAAACAACCATATACGACAAACTGTTGAAAAAATTGTTTGTAATTTTTACAGAATTTTCTATAAAAATTACAAAATGAAAATTTTGGACAGTTTGTCGTGTATAGCTGCTTTTGTTATTTTTTGTTCCATTCAAAAAATATATAATGCCAATCAAAGTTTGTTTAATTGTTAATTAAATAAACAATTACATTATTAATGAAATATTTTTTTTATTAGGTAGAGAAAAACCAATTATGAATTTTAAAGAAAAACATTTCTAATATATCATTTAAATAATAAAAAAAACTATTATGAACAATTTAAAAAAGTCATTCTGTGAACAATTATTCGGTTTTTAATAAAATCGGCAGTACTAAAAAAATTACTTTATTAACAATTAAAATTATCAAAATTGAATAAAAAAAATATTTTTCAACGAAATTACATTCTTTCAAGTGTTCAGCTGATACTATCATTTTTGAATTTTTTAATATTTTTTTTTTAATCTTGTGGCGCTAACATATTTCCCTTGATAAAAAAGTGTCTTCATATTTTAAATACATTGCCAGTTAGTGTGGCATCCGCGGAACGAAGTTTTTCTTCGTTGAAACGATTGAAAACTTGACTGCGATCAACGATCAACAGGAGCGGTTGGTTGGATTTAGCTCTACTTCATGTTCATAGAGATGTGCAAATAGATGTTTCAAATGTTATTGAAAGGTTTGCAAATAAGAAATACAGCAGACTGGACTTCATTTTGTTTTTTATTTTTATTTTAACGAAAGAAATCTTTGTTTTTGTACCTATTATAAGTAAATGTATATATTTTTCTATTTTATTACATTTTGTACTTTTGTTTGAATTTTAATGAAAAAAAAATACTTATGTTTTTTGTACCTTTAAATAGAGGTAAATAACTTTTTTTTGTCATTACCCACCCAAGCAAAATTCCTAGATATGCCACTGTGATATGATATGGCAAACTATTAAATTGACCAACATATATTTGTCAGACTAATAGAAACGGAAGTTTCGTTTTTCTTACTGAACATAATTTTTGGTTTATGTGTTCTGGAGGAAAGGTTTGTGTTTTAAATACTCACTTTGTTGGATCAATCTGAAGATCATGTTGTTTTCTTCTTGTGTTTCTATGGAAACTAAGTCCATACAGTATTCTCTGCAAATGTTTCTACCATCTAACCAATCCACCCTCCTATTAGCTAATTCAGGTACGCTACCAGTGAAGAAGTAGTTGTGTCCACGGAAAAAGAACTGTTTCGGTCCTGAAATAAAAAATAATAATTTGGTTGTTGGTGAAGTAAAACTTCAATATTTCGAATTTATTATTGATCATTTTATTTTGTCCAATTGGAAAAAACAGATTGTTTTGTTTAATTTTTCCAAATATGAAATGGAGTATAATGAAATGCAGTTACAGTTTTCGATAGACCATAAATGAGGAAAATTGTCTCAATTTGACTTGAATTATACTTGAGTATCTTTAATGGAAATGTTTTAAATTTTTAAGGATTTAATGAGTGGCAAGATAATTGACTGGCTGAACTTTGAGGCTCAAAAAGCGGTGAAAAGATTCAGAGAAATAGTGGAGTAAAAGTAGCTTAAAATTATGCATTATTTCGGAATCCTGACAAAACTTTTGACTTCTTTGGTTTATAGTTGTCACTTTGACGTTTCAGGAAAGCACGTAATTTCGAATATTTTGTAATATCAATATCATCTTTTGTACTGAGTGTAGCTCTCAGCATGGAGTAATTTGACCATAACGTAGATGTCTTCAACTTTGTAGATAAATCGGAAAAGTATGCAATCATGATATTTTCAGATCGGGAGATCGTCTTTCTTTCTTGGCAATAATCCATGAAACGTTTGTAAGCGTATTCATATTTTGCATTGGATTTATTTGGCAATACATTTAAGATGACATTTTCAGCAGCATTTACTAACTCTGGTGGTGTCCCGCACACCTATACAACATCATCACTGTCCATTTTAAATATTGTTTAGCGGTAAGTAGGTACTAAACCGAAATAAGTAGTGAATCACTGCCTTTTGTCACAACAATAAACAAAGAGTGATTGTCAAGGAAACGATTTCATAGGCAATAAGATGGCAATAAAAATTGTTACGCATTTATAAAAATTCCTTAATTTATGATAATGTTGATTGCGATTTCAGAAAAAATAGTATGTGTACCTCGTAGTAAAAGCACATTCCCAGACTTCAATGCTTGTTGGCCTCGGCTTAACGCCTCGGCCAACAATTTACATAGTCGTCCGGGAATGAATTGCTTTTACTACTAAATACACCATGTACTATTGTGGGAGTTATTTTCCGTAATTTTTTAATAAAAAATTATCGGTTTTCTAATTTCATTGAAACCCCTAAAAAAATCCTATATGTGCACACTTCAATGGTGATTAATCAGAGATTAACGTCTAAACTATAAACATAAAAATAATGAAAAAAAAAATCGGAATGGGGAAAAAGCGAAAAATGTCTGATGATATCCAACTGTTCGTTAGTATGAGTTGAGAGATCCGCCGAATTATTCTTGTTCCTAAATTTAGTTTGCTTTTTACGCGAAGAGTTTTTTAAGAAACAAATAGATTGAAAACATTATGATCACATTTAATTTTTCTGATTAATTTTTGTTTTTCATTCGTCGGAACATATTTTTCAAGGAAGTAATTTCTAGCTTGCCAACGAATATTTGAGCTTTAACTTTCAATTAGGAAAATGACAAAAATTAATCATGCATCATAGCATGCTATGATGCATGACATGACAGCTTATCGGAGAAATCATCTCTCATTAGGTACTGATTCGAAATTTGCATCTTGCTCTGCCACACCTCGTTCGTAGTAGAAAGCCAGTGATTTCTTGAATAAATCACCCTGTATGGAAAAGAATCGCGAGTGACAAAGTCCCTTGCGGAATTTAAATTCCGGTTCTGAATGAGAAAGAAGCGGCGAAGGATTACGAAATCCGTGAAAGCCAAAATTAAGTTTCCAGTTCTCATTGCACATCATTATATATTGATTAATTTTATATCGTACAATCTCTCCAATTTATTTAACTTGTTATCGAATTCTGAATAGTTATTATTATGGTTATAATAATTCAACTCCTTGCTAGACAGGTTTTTTTACTTTATGAATCAAAACAAAAATTAAAATGTATCCTACCGTTAAGATTAAACAATATACTAAAAAATGTATGCTTTCTTGAAGGATTTCAACTGAAGGACCTGTGATGAAATGTACATTGCAAATTGAGGAGCACAACACGAAAACATCAGTCGAGTTCGAAACAATCGAATTTCTGGACATCACCTGAAGATGGCAAAACGTCGTGAAATTGGACCTTTGAGGACCAAGAACACAGAACCGAACAGAAACCCGAGAAACTATCTCAACAAATAATATATATATATATATATATATATATATATATATATATATATTGATATCATTAGTATAGTTCAGTTTCATATTGTATAGCTAAATGTGGTCCCTCATTATTCAACGACAATATGTACTTTTAAGTATTATAAAATGCTTGGATCACAGAATTCAGAAATTCAGAACACAAATTGACGATGACGATTCATTTTGATTTACATTATTTACATAAAAATTGTATGCATAGACTTTCTCTAATTAGAAACTTTACAGGTGATTTCTTTTGGGTATCTCGTTTATTGATAGGACAGTTTGTAAGATGATATTGGAGAATTTCAGGTATTTTCATTCAAAGTATGTTTATAATGATTGGAAAAGATGCTGGTTAGTGACTTCCTTATTAATAATCGATAAATAATAAAATACAATTCTAGGACCCCTTCCACGGTATACATTTTCCGATGAAAGAGATGCAAGTCATTTTATTAACCGACGAAACCAAAAAGGAGGAGGTTCTTTAGTCGACGCGTATATTTATTTTTTTATTTTATTTTTTATGTATGATCACGCATAACTTTTTACTGAGACGTCCGATTCCGATAATTCTTTCTACAGTGAATAGGGTATACTTCGAAGGTGGTCCCATTTGAATTTAAAAGATGAAATCCACCCCTAAGGGTAGAAAAATGAAGGATATTGATCACTCACCCTCTGAATTCTGGTCCGGTAACCGATTCTATCAGGCATAACTTTGTACTGCGTTCTTCGATTTGGATGATTCTTTTTTTAATAGATAGGGTAAATCTTATATTTGGGTTTCGAATGAAATCATCCACCCTCACGGGTAGAAAAATAGGGGATAATTTATTTTTCACCTGTGAACATTGGCACACACATACGTAGTTGACAATGACAGATCGCTACTGTTCCACATCCGCAAAATCATTATATTCTATGAGAGGATGGAATGATATACAAAGTAATGAAATAAACTAACCAGTACAACAAAAATAATTTATATTACAACAAATAGTAAAAGTAGATAATCATATTATTTAACTGGTAATAGTTGAAGCAAGGTGAGTAAGTAAGTATTTTGGAAGTAATCAAAAAACAAGTAGGTAGTAATCAGTAGATTTTAGCCACAAAAAATTGAAAAATAAAAACTTTTTTACAAAAAATTAAACCGACGAAATACGGAACTGAAAAGTAAAAAATAAAATAAACATTCTTAGTCTCAGTAACTAAGCTCCTAAACTAATGTAAGTAACTAATTTTGAGTCGGCGCCAAACGAACAATCAACGAAGATCATTAAATTATCAGAATGTCACCGCGAAACTCGATGCCATCATTTTACGCCTTACCTAATTCATTTGCTTGTTTGTTTGGCGCCGACTCAAAAGTAGTTACTTACATTAGTTTAGGAGCTTAGTTACTGAGACTAAGAATGTTTATTTTATTTTTTACTCTTCAGTTACGTATTTCGTCGGTTTAATTTTTTGTTAAAAAGTTTTTATATATTCTGAAATTGTTTTAACTGTTGTTCATATCCTCAAAATGATGCTCATGTATTTTTCGTAATGTTACCGTTAGTTTGGAATCGAAAAAATTCATTGAGATTGAGAAATATTGATATACAGATTGCCTAAACTCATGAATTCGGATCAATATAGGCAAGAAATGAGGAAAATTAAAAACGGTATACGAGGACTATTTAATAAACCGGTAAATGTGATCTGGATTGAATGGTGGATGATTGATCAGTTGGGCTCAGGATACGTGTAGAAAATTAACCATTTTTGCGGCTGTATATTAAGTAGCGATATTATCTTGTAACAGAATACGTTCAAAATAAATCTTCGATTTTTTTTAATAATAATAATGTTTATTCCAGTTTTATAGAAAAAATATACAAATATACAAATAATTTGAAATCGAATAAACAGGTAATACCACAAAAGTAGAAGGAACTACTTGTGAGTGGTGGTTCATTTCATTATGCTTCGATTACAGAGGTGTCTATTTATTCAAATCATATTTAAAATGTAAATTTAAAGCCTAAAGACAGTAATTTCTCATATTCCTGAACTCGTTTTGGAAGGTGTCTGAAAAGTAAGACTTGTGCCGACCATCTTCCATCTCGAATTACAGTTATACGGGACTGCTATTCGAAGGTACGAAGGCGTAGAAGGGCCAACAACAGAATATTTTTTAAAAACATTTGGAATTGCTACTTTGAACTGACAATTGTCACTTTGAAGTGACAATTGTCACTTCAAAGTGACAATTGTCACTTTGAAATGGCAATTCCAGATGTTTTTTAAGTGACAATTGTCACATCGAAGTGACAATTGACACTTCAAAGTGACAATTGTCAGTTCAAAGTGACAATTGTCAGTTCAAAGTGGCAATTCCAAATGTTTTTGAAAAATATTTTGTTGTTGGCCCTTCTACTCCTCCGTACGAAGGTTCCTAGTTAATCAAAATATAGTCAATTTCATTTGATTTGTATTGTAGTAAGTATTATTGATGTCGATCATCTTGTGAGAAAAGGTGCGTGTTTTGCTTGATATCCACTTTTTCAATCTGAATTTGAATAACGGGATTGAGTTAATTGTTTTTAAGTTGATAGGTAAAGCATTATACATTCTGGGTTTCAGGAATGAGGCGGATCTTTCAGAGATCGTTTTTGAAACAAATGGAACCAAAAGGCAGGTATCATCTTGTCTGGTATAGTATCTATGAGCAATATCAGTGCTTTTCTTCTGTTTTAGGATCGGGTTACTTAAGAATATTTGTTTTTCATAAGTTATTTTATTTTTTGCTCTTTAGTTAGTTCGCCTTAATCTGTTCATTTCTAATATATAGAGCATCGTTATTACAAGGTCTCTTCCTTGTAAGTTTTGAGCTGAAAGAAATCATGATCTCCGACCCCAAAAACTCCCACACCAATTTTGAATAGATTCTGACCATAATCACAAAACTCGCCCGCCATCCTCAATTCGCCATCTTCAATTGATAGATTTTGACAAAAAATTCATAATCTCCGAACCTGAAAACCCCCACATACCAATTTTGAATGAAATATGACCATCATCAGAAAACTCATCCTCCATCTTGGGGCCTCTATCTTGAATTTATAAATTTTGACAAAAAATTCAAAATCTCCGACTCCGAAAACCCCCGTATACCAATTTTGAATCGAAATGGACCATAATCACAAAACTCGTCCGCCATCTTACATTTATGAATTTTGATGAAAATTTCATAATCTCCGACCTTGAAAATCCCCACATACCAATTTTGAATCGATCGGACCATAATCACAAAACTCTTGCACCATTTGGAGTCGCCATCTTGAATTTATGAATTTTGACAAAAAGTCATAATCTCCGACCCCGAAAATCCTCACATACCAATTTTGAATCAAATCGGACCATAATTACAAATCTCGTCCGCCATCTTAGAGCCGCCATTCTGTTTTTTCACTCTTAAAATTCCATAATGCATTGTCACCGGAAATATGAACACCTGCCAAATTTCAAGTTAATCGGACGACTAGAAGTCGGTCAAAATTCACTTGCAAGATTTGACCCACACTAACTAACCAACTAACAAGTGAAACTAAATAAAAGTTCGTAAAATAGGCTCAAACTCAAAAATGCAATGAGTAATTACCATAAAAGAAAGTTTCGGTATCAGTCACAGCCTCGGTTTCGGCCGGAACTGAAAAAATCGGAATTCAGCTCCGGTTTAGGTTATGAAAACTAGTTTCGGTCGGACACCGATTATCAAGCTCCATTCACCGAAGAAGAATCGGGTTTATTATCAAAAGATGAAGTTATAAAAAAGTCAAATGATGAATACGTAAATTATTATAAAAAAACATTGAATCATGAAGTAATTGATGAAGTGATAAACAACAGGGGTTACATTTGACAAAAAATTATAAATTATCCATTTTGAATCACCTTGTATGTAGAAAATCCTGAGAAATAAATGGGGTATCTTTATCAACGTAATTTTCGAACAAGACTTTCATATAATTTTCCAGGTATTACTTAGTAACTTCAAGTAAAAGTATATAGGTAAAAATCGGTGCCACCCTGTAAGGAGGACGCATAGATATTCTATGATATAGAGCCCTCAGTTTTACCTCACATATCTTGCCTATAATTTCAGGAGTTTGGAACACCCTGCATACTAAATTACTCAAATGTCATATTTGATATTCAACAGCTGTAATTTTTTATGCCTCCCAATTATTATACATCATTAAACACTATTTTATTGGATAATTAACCATAAACATTTAACATGATTGAACATCGTATGTAATACCTTATTGCATACAACAATGACTGACGAGAAATTGTATATGACAAGAACATCCGTAACTATTTATGCATTTATGTTGTTACATTATTACAATAGCCAATAATCATTACACATAAATAGTGCATTCTTGAATATTAAAAAAAGTCTTTGAAGGATCGTATTGCTGAATTCAGCCAGAATCATCTCAAATACGATTAGTACTGAAATATGTTAATATTCATCAAATTCTTAGTATATTGTCGAGAGGGGGCACGGCCCAGCTGGTCAGGTTGACACAAGGTATATCTATATCTATATATATATATATATATATATATATATATATATGTATGCCGAACGTGGTTAATACTCCGATGGCTGACCGCCTGTCAGGGAACACTCGCGCTGGGAAAGCTCTTATAACTGTAGCATATTCACATCTCCAGGCGCTATATCAATGAACACGTGATATAGTGAGATATATGCTGTCGTTTGGAGGGGACGGTAAGATGACGGTCCCGAATTCATAGATGTTGAGCTCATCAAAAGATCCCTACCAATGAAAAAAAAACTCAAGTGTCAGCTAGTTGGCTACTTGATCCTCTAGGAACATATCATTCATATTGACGTCTATCATAAGGTAAGTAACCTGTGACGGGAGTGACTTTTTGAAATGTGTATACTAGGTATTTGTTGCGAACGTGAAACGAAATGAAGGAATTAACATAAAAAACTTTTTATTCAAATAAATTTACAAAAATATTTAGATGTGAACAATTCAAGAATCAAATCTAGACTGAATACAATAATGATAGAAGATCAAGTCTAATAAGTCAAAATGATATGAAGTTTTTGGAAAATTGTCGACTCTGCAGGCTTCCCATGGAAATGCTGAGTTGCAAAAATGGTGACTGGGCTATTTCCATAGTGTTCGTGGAGAAGGTGAATGTAAATTGCGCCAAATATTTTACTTATTGTGGGTGAGATCTTGTGAAAAATTGGTGAGAGTGAATCAGTTGGCGATGAAAAGGGAAATAGGACGGTTTCCGTTACGAACGACATACAATCGAATAGGTTATATCATAGTTGTTTCAACAATGTTCACATGGCAATTGAGTAACTTCCATAAGGAGGGTGCTGAAACTGCAGAAATTTCAAACCTCCACCATACACTGAAAGAAAGAGGATGACTTTTAGAGACTACGATTTGAATTTTGCAAAAATAATAATACAAATGAACTCGTGTATAAAATACTGCGAAATCAAAATACTTCTCCATTGGGATTTCCGGTGAGGGGTACTCGAAGGGATCAGCATCGGTAAGAACCGATCTGAAGATAGACTTTTGCCAGTGGTCTGAATGCAATCATAAATGATGTCCACCACCAACTTCAGACAATTGAGCCAGATATCCTGGCCCCGACTTTGGCTCAGGTTATGTGGTTCAAACTGTCATCAGAAAAAATATTATGCTACCTTTACTTGTCCAAAATGACCCACCATACAGAGACTCTCTCCCTCTCAAACTTAACTTCATTCAGCAATCCCATCCATCCGCCAAAACGATCATCACGAAAGACTTCAATGTTCATAATAAGGCTGGGCTCACGCTCTCGAACAGAACATACGACGTTGGACACGAAGCCGAGGACTATGCGATAACCTATAGTCTCGAACAGTTTAAGGAACCCTACCGATTTCCAGATATCAACAGTCGTTATATTGACATTATCGATCTGTTCCTCACCAATATTCCCGATTCTTACACCCGACCATGAAACCATTCGCATATCCTGCCATTTGCTTTTATAGCTCCAGACAAATCACCTCTGCGGGTTGTTTGGCACTATAATTCGGCCGATTGAGAATATACCGAAACAAGATTCAAACTGACAGACTGCCCTACCGGGTCTTATTCGCTCTGGCGTTTGGCAAAAGGTGAACCAAACTTCACCAAGAGCTCTCTTTCCCACCTTGAGTGATGGAACTCCTGAAGAAACCTACTAGTCGAAATATTCGCCGAAAGTTCTCTAGATCCACAAGGAAATCACCACCCACGATTACTTCTATTGATAGCAATAAACCTGAATGAAAACTCCGCCAACAAACCATTCTATGCATCCTTTCCGATTTGGAGACCAATGCAGCTACAAGATACGACAGAATTACACCTCCTCTGAACTACCTCCAGTCTTATGTCGACTCTTCACTATTGTATAATGTCGGCAACTTCCCATCCAAGGGCTCGAGTACAGCCCATTCCAAAAAGAGCCATCAATATTGAGCTTGTAGGAATGATCAGTTATTATTATCGATAGGCAATATGGTTATTGCCACCAAAGGTCTACATGCGACTTGCTTGGCTATGTGATTCAGGTAAGGCATGCTTCATTCAAACAACCTGGAGAATCTCCTGCTGTAGCCCTAGATATCTCCAAAGCTTTTGATAGTGTTTGACAACAAAGTCTTACGTCTAAACTTCCATCATAAGGCCTGCTTCCTCAACTATGTGTTTGGCTATCCAGTTTCCTTGCATGAATGTTGTTTTGTTGTTGTAGATGAAGTATCGTCCAACACATTCCTCATCAATTCATGCGTTCCTCAAAGCTTCATTCCAGCACCTATGAGGTTAGACCCATAAGTAACGAGATTCGTCATGTGGAGAGGAGGGCCAATAGGGAAACGATTTTCCCGTGGCAAGGTAATGTAGTGGCAACTCTCATGAGTCAGTGTGCGAAGTTTCGTCGTCCTGAGACAACCAGTTCGTGCGTAGCATTTTTTTAACATCTTTTTCCCACGTGGCGAAAACGTGGGATGGCTGACCCTCGGGAGCAACTGGGGCGGTAGCAATTTTTTTTGGGAATAACTGCCATAGAAACTCTTGTAATGCTTTGAGTGAAGCTCGGGTGTACGACTGGTTTTCGAGGTTTGAAAGGGACAAAATGACGATTGAAGAAGACTAATCTTGTTCCGGGTGCTACAGTACTGACGACTGACTGTTGAAAAAATCTACACCCTCATCCGTAAAGATCGTCGCCATGAAAAAATCTACACCCTCATCCGTAAAGATCGTCGCCAATATGTATGGTCTCTGATAAGTCTGGAATGTCATGGAGTTCAATTCGGATTGTTTTGCCGGAGGATTTGTACGTTAGAAGAGTTGCAGCCAAGCACCGCCTCCAGGCCTGTCTAAAGATGAAAAATCGGTTGGAAGAGGACCCAAATCAGTTTTTCAAGATTATTACTGGTTTCTGTTCCCTAGACTCGGAAGGGATCTAAAAGTACTAAGTATTGGGACTGTGGAGGAGGTAAAGCAAAATTCTCTGAAGGGGTGAAAGGACATCCCCTTAAGTGAGTTTTAGAACTGTTTCGAAAAACGTTCGAACAAGTGCATATTGGTCAATGAAGAAAACTTTGAAGGTGATAATCGTTTCACAGATGAAAAATCAATCATCCCCTATTTTTCTACCCTTAGGGGTGGATTATTCCTTTCCAAATTCAATTATGACCAACTCTGAAGTATACCCTATCCAATAAAAAAGAAAAGAAATAATCATCTGAATCGGATAACCCAGTACAAAGTTATTAGTGGTAGAATCAGTTAACTGCTAAAAATTCAGTGGGTGAACGATATATATCCTTGATTTTTCTACCCCTAAGGGTGAAATTTTGTTTTCAAATTCAAATGGGACCAATTTCAAGGTATACTCTATCCAATGAGAAAAGAATAATCGACATCGAACTACTATGTGAATAGTTATGCGTGGTCATATATAAAAAAAATAAACGCGTCGACTTCTTCCTTTTTTTCGTGGGTTAAAAAGACCGGGGTTGATGGAAGTAATTTGGACTTTTCTGTAAATATGGAAATGAAAAAGTGTACGACTACACAATGTATAATACGACCTTATTACATTTTTTAGAGATGACTGCTCTGAGTCGCAGATGTCTGAAGTATGTAAGACCTATTTTACAACAATGGATGTCCTCCGAACAAAAATGAAAGTATTTTGGCGATTTCCAATAAATTTGTTCATCTGAAAGTCATTGTGGGTGGATAGTCTCAAGAGGCCACCTAGTATGTTCAGTTATCTCGAAGAAAAATCAACAATTTCATTTCAAGTGCTTGCCGCAACACCAAGTGAAGCTCAGGTTCTCAGCAGAACCTCACATATATTTTGTAATGCGTGAGAGGTCACGGGCGGCTTGAAAGATCGTAAACAAAAGATCGCATGTTCCTAATCTCCAGCCTCATTTGTTGTTTGCAACAGGTGACGGACACTTTTCATGGTGTAATACTTTTCATCGCCACTCCGTGGGTATCATTAGTGATGCTGATCATGACATAACTTGGTGTCTTGGTATTTACAGTAAGTGTTAGCTAGAGCATGGTGATCATTTCATACATTATTTTAAATGTTGATATATCTCCCACACACTACGAGCAGAATGTGCTATACCCAATATCCCAATGAGAAGTACGTGCTCTCTGGGATAATGGGATGTAAAATATGGAAGGCTCTTTTGACTTATTTCATCACTTGATTGTGTTATCTGTAATAGTACGGGAGGTAGCGTTGATTTGGAGAAGTCATTTCATACCGGCTGAAAATCATAAGAATAATAGTTTTCCACTATTACATAAGGGATCTGACCGTCAGTCACTCTTATAGCGGTGGAGATATAAGTGACAGCAGGTGAAATTGCAAAAAAAATGTCCAACTAGTGATTTTATACCGTGCCAAAATTTATGGGGTCATTTTTGAGATCATTTAAAACCGAAAAATAATCGTCAGCTGTTTGGAAGAGGGTGGGTTATGCAATGGGTATGCAATGATGTCATACCGCATGAAATTTTCACAGCTGAATTTGTATACTTTTTAAATAATAAAAATAATCGTCAGCTACATGTATTGCGATGGTAAGACACTTAGTCAGCGGCTCAAACAAGCTGGGCGCCCATCGTATCTGAGCATTGTATAGTCACTTTGACAGGTAAACTGACCTCAAAACATTCACTTGTCGGCGATTTTCATTGTTGTTAATAATAAAATAACTCTATATTTCAATTTCAATAAGTATTATAATATTTTAACATAAGTTATGCCATTTTATGATGTGATTGACGAGTTTCGAATAGATTCTCCATACTAATCAAGTTCGTGTCGGTTTTCAATTATATTATCATGTACTGTAGAACCAAGAAATATTAAACTGCAAAAATCCCACTACTCCGACATACGCCTCCCAAATATTTTTTCCTAGGCTCCAGGCAGAATTGTTCCTAGTGAGTTTAATCTAGTGGGACAATCTTATACAAACAAAAGAAAAACGCTACATCGTCTACATAGATCGTTTACATACATACATCGTCTACATAGATTTCGACTGGTTGATTTAGGTTGTGTTGTGATGTACTGTTGAAACGTGAAGTGTTCAAAATGTCAACGAAAATAAAACGTATTTGTGAATTTTGTCTAAAAAAAACGAACCGCTTCTTTCATTCATTCCAAGTTATCTAGAAAAGTGTAAAAATATTCTAGAAATACGCAAAAACATCGATTTATCCATGAAAGTGCCTTAGTGAAATGAACGATTTTCGAAAATACCAATTTACAGCATTACCAACAAAATATCGATCATCTCATGAATCAAGGTGAGTTGGAATAATTTGTTGAAGATAGTTATTGAAGTTATATTTCTTTTGCCGCATTTAGTTGTGAGTAAAATTAGGGGCTGCCCGCGTACACCGTTACGAAAATTTCATAGTATCAAGTTAGCCAGGAAAAAGGACCAAACTGTGAGTATGGTAGGCCCAACGGCCGAGCGTGTATCGTCTAGCCATACATAGAACGCAGTGTAGGTAACATAACACGTGGTAATATCGATAGAAGTAGTCCATTCTCAAAGTGGAGTAAAACAAATTTTGAAAGGGGACTTCGGGTTCCCTTCTCTTTCAAAAAAACTTGGTAATATATTTAAAATCGACAGAAAATGAGTTCTGCAATAACCAAATTGAAAACATTTCATTCATATCAATGATTCATTGATTGATTATTCATTAATTTTACTTTTATTGTACCGTGAAAATTTTGTAAAAGTTAAAGTTGAAAAGATGAGAAGTTGAGAAGTTGAAAAGTTAAAATCATTAAAGATTACCTCTTGTGGGGTATTCATGTTGAAAGGGAAAATATTCTCAATTGAATATTGATTAGAAATATTTTTCTGTTAATTGAAAAATCCACGATAAATATGAAGTTATTTTTGTAAATATCTAACAGAAAACAACTACTTCCCCGGCTAAAGCCACGCTGGACATCCTAACTCAAAAGAAAAAATCTGAAAGTGGAAATTTGCATTTTTATTGAGATAGTTATTTGATTCTCTATTCCAGTTTTAATTGAGAACTCATATAGACGAATGAGGTAAAGAAGAAGGTTTTTCAAAAGGGAAGTACTGACTAGAAATAATTTGTAACATTGATGCAAGAAAGGCATCGCATTCACTGGGTCTTCAATATATTTTTTTCGACGACTGTTGATTATTAATCAACTACTCAAAATGAAATTCATTAGATATAAAATTCCTCGAAAAATGCAACGCTACCTCCCGTACTATAAGAACGTCTTCTGTGTGATAGAACATGTGTTTTTCATTGGTAAATAATGTCAATGAATCATATATTATTTCGTCGGATGTATGCAATATTTCTGTTTTGTTGTTGAGTTGGAGTTTCTCTTTTCATTCGTTCTGTTTCCTTTAGAGAATATTGAATTGAAGTCAAATTTCATCGGATAATATTTATGAACCCTGATGACTATCAGGAGGTTTATAGATAACTAGAAAAAATCCTCTGCAGTGTTTGACTGTTCATCCTCAAACGTAATTCCTAATGAATTACATCTAATTAATTAATTGATCTTGTTGAAAATTATTCAAATCCAAAAGAATCATATGCCAGTTTTATGTTTAATATTCTAATTATAAACAAATTATATGGAAACTACATGGTAATTATCTCTATTTTATATATAATTGCCTAGTAGAATTAACACGGATTACCACAACGTAAAGTTCCGGTAGTTGCTTCTACCTACTACTCGGAAATGGAGAATACTTCCATTGTTGAAGAAGGTCTTTATTTGAATAATAGAATCGAAAGCCATCACTTTCAATCTCCTATTAGATATGTTGTTTCTGAAAATATCCATGAACCTACACGATTGATTGGCCTACCGTATTCAATAATATCTTCGCATTTTGAGAAGAAAACAGTTATCAACTATAAAAGGCCAAACAGAGTAACTAGAGTGTGGAGAAAGAGGTAATATAATGAATGAAATGTTTCCGAATGGAGGTTATCCTAAATCAATCATTGTTGAGTGAAATTCCATAATTAATGAAGAAAGTGTTTTCTTAAAACGACTAAATAGTTCCTATACAATACAAGAGGACAGTGAAGTTTGCATGAGATGGAGAATATTGGAAAAAAAAGTATATTGAAATATAATTTTTTTCTTAATACCAAATGCATACCTACTGGGATATGCTTGGACATAAAGTCTAACTAGCCATTACAAAATTCAAATCTTACGAAACTCATGTGAAAGACTGATTTATGGAATTCAAGACATCAAAGGATATCTTCTGAACTCCGTGAAACTGGCTGGTTGAATATGGCCACTAGAAGACATCTGAGATTCAAAGGTACCTTAACACCTACTTTCAGAACAGAAACTTTCAAGCGCTCATTCTCTTATCAAATATGTTAAATATATAATGAAATTCCTCTCTCAATGAAAAATGAAAGTATCTCACGTTTCAAAACGCAATTCGAATCTCCTTCAAATTCAACATTAAACTCCTCCCTACAGTTGCTATACTCCATTTTCCTCTCGCTTTTTTCCTCTTTTTCTCCTTGAGTAGGTAAGAGCGATGTTACATCATTATTAATATTTTCGCCTATCTCTCTACTTCTTTCAATACCAATAGGACACTCTTATTATAACATTTCTTTATTTTTATATAATGTGATTATGTTTTCATCATCATTTATTAGCATATGAATTACTATTAATGATAAATGACACTACATTACCACAGTTTATAGCTAAAGAATCAGTTCGCTCACTTGGCGTCGGCACTTTGATCATTATGTTCCCGTTTGTACACTGCGCAACTCTGATTTGTATCCCTCACGCATACCGCGTGTTACTGTGTTACTAATACGGACATTTTTCGGATACTTCGAAGAGCGATAACCGCGTACAGTCTTCTGCGCATCCTGAATTGTTTCCCTGGAGTGGATAGTGGATGTTACTTTGGAACATGCCTTTGGGCCAAGTGAGCGAACTGATTCTTTAGCTATAAACTGTGACAGTACTATGAAGGTTGAGTGGAAGAGCAAGCTTCGTGAGTGGAAGAGCAAGCTTCGCCTTTTATTTTCAATCTATATATATATATATATGATTGCAACCATTGTAAAAGTTTTTCATATTCCTTTCGATTGGAAGTAATAAAGACGTTTATTATTATTACTAAAATATATACAAATAGGCTTTCATTCATCCTAAAGTAATACTAAGATATTCCAAAAAAATCCTTCCTAATCTCTAGACTATCAATATCGCAAATTGAAGTGTAACATTATTACGTCCAAAGCATGCCCCTTCTTCGGTTTTTTTTGCCCTATACTAACCTATGTTTTATCAATGGCATTATGTTGCATGGAATATATCAAGATCTTGCTGATCATAATTGTTTTGATTGTATTTACCAATAAATCAGTTCATTTGATAACCATTGTAAAATATAACTGTAAATAAATGACACAACGAAATATTTTTTTCCTAGCTGAAGTAAATTTCTGTTAGTCTTTTGCTCAACCATATAGGCCAATCATTAAATATTTTTTTGTGACAAAAATATTACCAGGAAACTGACTGTTTCATCATACGAAAGACGATCCGTAGTTATATCCTGTTGTTTCCTACTCCCAACTCTCATTGTTTAATCTGTTATAAACATTTAAGAGCAAACAAATTTTTCGCTTGAAACATGAAAACTAATGAAACAGCTTCGATGCTCTCAATGGACGAAATGTAGAGAATCAAAAAGCAAAAAAATGAACCCCAGCACGACTCGATCGTATCATTAGTAATGGAGAAAAACTGGAAAAACCGTTTTTTTTTTTTAATTTATAACATGAAGTTTTAGTGCAGGCTTTCCGCAACATAGTAGTTATCAATAAAATTCAGGCGCTGTCGGATCATTAGTTTGTGCATAAATGAAATTTGAATTTTTCAATGCACTTTATTAGAGTGTGTCTGGATGCGTCATAGGTGGTCCGATTTTAATTTTTCAAAAAAATTTTGGAAGTAGAAATATGGTAAAACAGAATCTCTATTCTCATTTTGCGTTAAAGTTCTGCGAAATAGTTGAGAAATACTTGCAAACTTGACCGAAAATGGGCGAGGCTTATTTTTTTCGCATTTTGAGCATCGAGTTTTTTTATTAGTTTTCATGTTACAAGCGGAAAACAAAAAAAAACACGGTTTTTTGCTCTCAAATGTTTATAACTAATTAACCAATGATAGTTGCGAGTTGGAAATATATCAGGATATAACTACGGATCATCTTTCGTATGATGGTTTCCTTGTACTATTTTCCTCACAGAATCAGCCATTTTATGCTCTATTGATTGGTGTAATACTATAGCAGGAGTAGTTTATAAAAATAAGTTAATTTTGTTGAGACAAATAATTATTTGAACCAGCAGAAATTCGCTACAAATCTTGCCGTTGCATGACCACGATAAAATGTCTACCTAATCAAGGGGGAAAAAAAACCTGCTTTTTTAGATATGGGGTTTGGGAGGAAACTGAGTTTGTACCTAAATCACGAGCAATATAAAATATCAAGAACTTGAAACTATTGAGTAAATTTGTATTGATCTATTTCTCACTGTTAATTTCTCATCTGTAGATCCAAACTTTTTAAACTCATCTTGGTGGGTAGTGAGCATATAAAGCGCAGACTTTCGAGAATAGATGCAGGGTGGTGATCGAAAAATATGAGCCATATTTTTTTTTAAATTAGCGAAAATATAAACTTTTTGACTGACGTTATACTGAGAGAGTATAACAACATATAATTAAATGTTTGAATTTAGGAAAGAAGTATAATGTAAAACTATGATAATCCTGTGATGAGAAACAACGTTCGAACGTCTATAACGTTACAGTTGGTTGCCGATGGTGAGCTGTGTATAATGAATGCTTGCCACACAGTATGTATCGAAAACTTATAGATATGAAAACAGAAACAAAGAAAATCCATTAATGTCATCATTAAGTCTCCTTATTTGGGATGATACGATTGACTATATATCATAGTGATTGCATAATATTCATTGTTCATGCTTCTCATTCGCTTGTCAAAGCTGGACGTTTATGTGATTTTATAGACAATCGTATCATTTCAAAGAAAGTATAAATGAATTTGTGAACTTACTGTTCGCACATTTTTCTGCCTTCGGCAAAGCGAGGAATCTGCCGGGTCGGTTGGATACTGGCCGGGCTTGGTTGATGGCTGGATCGGCTAGAGCACAGGCGCACGCCGCTAATACCAAACAGGCTATCCTCATCTACAACAAAAAAATGTGTTGAAAACCTAATTTAGAGTATTGCTGTGGTTAATAACTGATTTGCTGTATCAAATCACTGACCCTTGGTTACAACCCATTTTTTTCTTATCAGTGTTGCAGGCGAAAGTAAAAACGGAACACTAATGGCCTTGGTTTGATTACCTAATGAGCTCCGTGCAGGTGTCAAAATCAATGCCATACCGCTGACAAAAATAATTTTATGATTTTCGGAATCCTTAGGAACTTCATATAGACCGTGGTGTTTGAAGGATATTCAAGTTATTCAATGGTGAACTTTGAATTGTTCCTCTACTCGCTCAAAAACTGCGGTAACATCAAAAGGAAAAAATGCAAGCGGAAAGAAAAAAAAGGATAACTTACTGGCAAGGATGTGTTGATTGTTGGGTATTTGGAGCATGTTATTGAGATACATTGACATTTCTAATTAGTTACTTCGCAGGTATGCTCGCCTATGACCTGCTGATGTAGAACATCAAATATGTTTTTACATACAAGAAATTTTAAGTGCTGCACATTTCTGTTTGGTATGAATACTATTGATGGCATGACCAAGAACATTAAGAAGTTCCTTATAGCCTATCCTATACCAGGCATTCTTTCTAATGCTGATCTGTAACGCTTTCCACGTATTCTAGTGGAATTGACAACAGTAACGAATAAAACAAGAATACCAGCTACTAGCACTGCTACACTTTCTACATCGATGTTCAGTTTAATAATTTATACTTATAATCAATTCATCCATCCAAATGTAGTGAGAGTGTTCCTATGTCCTGGGACAAAAAGAATTGGAACTTCAAATCTGTAGCTTTTATGATATCGAATGGATCCAAATCAGGAAATGATTATAGAAATGACTGCCTCAACAGATGAGGAATCAGTTGGGAATAATTACTGGATACTATCCGTTCAAAGCACGTCTGAACATAATTGGGCTCTACCATGAAGATCTACACTGAAGACAATGCAACGAAGAGAGGCATTGCGAATGTGAGACACTGGATTATAAGAAAGAAGCAATATATGGGCAACTAATACTGAGCCCAGAAGAAAATGACAAACAGTCAACAAATGACCAGTACAATCGCAACAGGGAACTAGACTATTGGAATGAGAGACATATAGCAAATATGGGAAAGAAACCCATAAGCACACAAAGCTGCAGTCCAGAGTCTTGGGAGGAGGTCGAAGAGATAAAATTACATTATCGAGTAACAAAGCACACTATATAAAAAGCATATCGCTTTTATAAAAAGGAACTTAATTTTGTTAAAAAAAAACACTGTGAACAAATAATTATTGGGTGGATGCAAATATTACTTTGGTTTCGTGAATTTCATCTCAGTAGTTGTAAATTTATACGCATATGACGAGGTTTTCGCTAAATCTGGATTTTTAGTATTAGTTTTCCCATATCATATGAATTTTGTTTTGCAATGGAAAATTTGTATTTGTGTGGGCCAATTTATATTTTTCCTACAGGTTTGGTTTCCTGATTTTATAAACTTTCATAACTCAAAAAAGGTCAAATTAATTCTGAAATCTATACGTGTATAGAAGAGCAAACTTTTAGTATTTCCCGATCAACGAATTATTTCATAAATATTTAATTAGTTAGTTACTTGTATTCTGTATTTGTATATCGAAATACAAATGCAGTTAAGGGATACTGTTCTTCAATAGGTTGAAGTTTCGGGGACAATATTTCTTATTTGATAATTTGTATTTCTGAATTTTAATTTCATTCCATTTTAATGATATGAAACATTTTTTAAATTAATATTGGATTGTGACTCCCTTTTAATAAAGAAAATGTATTTGTATTGTTTCGAATACACCAATTCAACGAATCCTTGTTTGTTGGAATCAGCTACATGTTAGACGCTATTTACGTAGTAGAGCTTATTCGTTTCTGGGTCGAATTTGAGAGGTAAATTGGGTATTAATTCGTCTTGCAAACCATTTTTTCGTAATTCGCGACATAAACTCGGAAAATCACCAACAATTTTCATCACTCAGAAACGAAAAAGCTCTAACGAACTTACAATTCCGGTGAGACTTTGAGATTTTAACGGATAATTCTTCAAATAGGCTTTTTTTTTCTGGACAAAGGCACCATTTTTTAGATATAAACATTCTCTACGAGACGATCCACGAGATGATCCCATGTTATTTCCTTGAAAATGGGTATACCCATATTTAAAGAAAATTTACTGTATATGAAAGAGTCCGAGATATGAAACGCCACTTATATGCCCATTTTATTGTGGCTTACAAAAAGTTTGTTTTACCTGTTACGTAAATGATATTCAATCAAAATGGAATGGGTCATGCATTTTCAATACACAATTTTTCTTGATTTTACATAAAAAGGTTAATTTAAATAGATCGGATCTCTAACTTGTGTGCCTGCTTAATATTCATACCTTAATTGTTGATTCAGTTTGCATAAATGCCATCATTTTCATTACTTGTTAATTGATAATTTGATAATTGTTAATTGGAGCTGCATAAATCCGTCATAATTACGACATGTCCTTTTTTAACAATTAATAGACATGTACCCGCAATTTCTAAGTTATAACTTTGAAGTGGCAGGTTTTAATAGCCGCGACGTGTTCACCACTTTCAAGGGTATAAGACTCATTGTAATTTTCAAGACTAGAATAATTGCGTCTCACGAAGTTTTGTTTGTATGAAAACGCGTTATTTCTGTGAATGTAACGTATAATTAATCATTGCCCCTACCATGATATGACCATCAATGCCCTATTCCACATTTTTACAGGAAATATTCAAAGAATTTCAACCTCCGCCCGCAGAAAAGTACTTGAGCCGAAGAAGTAGATTATGGAAAAAGCATTTTTTATGCAATAAATAATGCGTTAAGCTCCAACTCCATATCACAATTTCGATATATTCGGAATATATCAGTAACATTCTATCGATTGGGCTCTGCCAAATTGAGTTATAAATAATCACCAGGGAGTAGAAAAACCAATTGAGAATTCATTTTGCAATCCGCAAGGGTTTTATGAACTGAAAAGTTTCGCCAATTCTTAGATTTAATCAGGATCATGTGACGTATTAGTTTATCTCGAATCATGAGATTTATTTATCGACATCACATTTAAAGGGTAAATTTTATGGTGGATATCGATCATATTCAAATAACAATTTGAAGCCAAATATCATTTTAAAGCCATTTCTCGGAACTGTCTTTTGATAGAAAGGCCAAATCGCTCTGGATTACTTTTGCAATGTCAATATCTACATCTAAATATGTAGAAGTCACAACAATAGGTTTTTCAATTTTCAAATAACAATTCAAAGCCAAATAACATTTTAAAGCCGACTTTCGGAACTGTGTTTTATAGAAAGACCAAATCGCCGCCGATTACTTTTCAATGTCAATATCTACATCTTAATATGTAACAACATGTTTCTCAATGAATAAATCACTTTATCTGCTTCTCACTAAGATAAATAATTTTTCAGATTTTTAACAACCACAAATTATTTGTATTGAATATTTGTTATATGCTATATGCATACAAAATGTTCAAAATTAGGATAATTGACGAACGTCAACGACAACTGATCGAGATATATTACAGTAAAACAGGAAACTTGAATATAAATAAAATAACTGATAAAAAACCTATTTAAAGACAAGATTTTACTCAAGACGTGTACTAAAACGTATAAAATAAGTTTTCGCTGACAATTACCAAGGTACCAATTAATTTCATTGGACAATGATTGGTTGGTAAGCAACAACTTGTCGAGGTATTAATTTGATTACAATTCAACAAAACATTATTGAATCATTGTCAGCGATGACCTGAACTTATATAAAAGCTTGCCTTTAAAAAGGTTTTTTATTAGTTATTTTATTTTTTGCTTTTTAATTAGTTCTTCTTAATCTGGTCATTTCTAATAGAGCACCGTCTCTTCCCTGACCTGAAAGAAATCATGATATCCGACCCCAAAAACTCCCACACACCAATTTTGAATCAAATCTGACCATAATCACAAAACTCGTCCGCCATCCTGAAGTCGCCATCTTAAATTTATAGAGTTTGACAAAAAATTCAAAATTTCCGACTGCGAAAACCGCCGCATACCAATTTTGAATAGAATCGGACCATCTTGAGGCTGCCATCATGAATTTATGAATTTCGACAAAAAATTCCTAATCTCCGACCCCGAAAACCCTGGTATACCAATTTTTAATCGAATTGGACCATAATCACAAAACTCGTCCTCCATTTTGGGGCCGCCATATTGATTCATGAATTTCATAATCTCCGACCTCGAAAACCCCCACATACCAATTTTGAAACGAATCGGACCATAATCACAAAACTCGTCCGCCATTTCAAATTTACGTATTTTGACAAAAAATCATAATCTCCGACCCCCAAAACCCCCACGTACCAATTTTGAATCAAACAAAAATTCCATAATTCCATAATGCATTGTCACCGGAATTATGACCATCTGCCAAATTTAAAATCAATCGGACGACTAGAAGACGGTCAAAATTCACTTGCAAGATTTAACCTTAATTAACGAACGAACTAACAAGTGAAACTAAATAAAAGCTTGTAAAAATAGGTCAGTCATAAGAGAATTACTGAGTATCACTTCCGATCCTAGACGAATAACCCTGGAAAACATGAAATATGAAATTATCATGTATAATATAACAAGTGCCGTTAAAATTGCCGATTATTCTTCGACTTCACTTGACGAGTAATCATAAAATTTGGAAATACGAGTGCGTAGCACGAGTTGTATTGCCTAAAATTTTATGATAACGAGTAATTGTGAAGGAGAAGAATATTCAGGACAAATTTATCGACACGAGTTGTATTTTGTATGCGAATTTCACAATTTTTGCTTTTTTTCCGTACTACTAATTGGAACTAAAATTATTTATTTCAACTCATTTAGATACATAGAAAATTACAATTCAGTACAATTGAAATTTTGAACATTGAATGAACAGTTCTGAAATACTATTTTGAAATTGGTTGGTCATTTGTAGCAGTTCCCCATCTAATCGCCTATTGCTTTATTGTAATTTGTTTCCATGAAAGTCATGTATCATAATTTTTATTTTATTTTCTATGAGTTCACTTTGTATTCAATTTTATACTAAAGCCGTAGAAAATTGCAAATGAGAATTCATTCTTTGAATGCCCGCAACTTTCTCAACCACATATTGGTTTAATCGTGTTGCCGCATATCTTTAACAACTTTTTCGAGAAACAGAAGCCGGACATCCTGGTTTTAATTTAATTTTTGAAGAGTTGCGTGCACCATCTGTTCTGCTCGTGTCTAACTCTGCTAATACATTAAGCGATTTTATAATATTTTATTTTTGGCTATGAATTTCACCAGAACGTTCTTAATATTTAAACACTGTTGCGATATTTATTCGGGAATGTCCTACAGGAATTTGTTTGTAAGTCACATATCGACGTTTTTTTGCAAGTGTCACTAGATATTTATTTCTTGAAATGAAAATATATAAAATAAAATTGATCAAGTGTATGCAGTATAGTACGTAGCTGAAGACCTAGATACATCAATGCTATTTGAGTTCATGGCCTTATGATTTTTCTCTGTCGCTTTGATCTTCGAGGTTTTTATGTGTTCTTGTTTGAAAATCGATGAATTGACAAATTTTCAGCTATTAGTTCGCTACATATATAATTGGTTCGTTTTGACTTTTACATCGAATTACTACATATGTTACTTTGGGAAATAAGTGATTGAACGTGGCAATTCTTTACATTTTTCAATTTTTTTGTTGAACGAATATTTTTGTTCGTATTTTACTTGACCAGCCCCCTCGAGTGGACAAGTAATGTAATCGTGCGAAAAAATAAATAAATGAGATATTGACGGAAATATCCGTTTTGAGGTCCCCTGAGTCGATGGAGTCCATTTCCAGAGTGAAGTCTGTCTGTGTGTGTGTATGTAATCTTTTACGATAAGTGCCGAACCGTTTGACCAAATTTGGTATGAAGATACAGGTTCTATCACGAATGCGACCATTAGTTTTCGACTGTCATCTGTCAAACGGAAGTGTCACTATTAAAAAATGACAGAAACAATATCAAACGAAACTTGAAAGCCCTTGAAAATCTGTTTCCAGAACAGTCAAAATTATTTCTCCAACTGACATCTGTCAAAAATTAAAAAAATCTCAGAGTTCAAAACTTTGCCATTCAATGATTCAAAATCTATCTGATGGATTAGAACTAAATTCTGCAGGGACTAACACAACAAAAGAATCAAATTAAGTCTGCGTTGGGCTTTCCACCGTTTTCTAGTCTGTCGCTACAAATGTTTAATTTTTCTCCTGGGCGTTACCATCGCTCACCCGAGCATTGACCAAGCAGCATCATAGTGACGGAAACTGATACTGCAACTTCGATTCGGTGGTTATTACGTAATCACCACTTAATCTGTCACTATACATTGAGAATAACTAAAATTTTATATTTGCAACAAATCCAACAAAAATCAACTACATTGTAACACCTATTGTTTTTTGATTATATTAGTTTGGTCCCAGGGTCAGTAACGTTTGTTTTTTTAATTAATTTCAGGAAAAAAATATGAAAGAGGGTATATTTCCGCTTTTAGAAATTTCAGTTGTCTCCCCCAAAATAAATCATGCCTCTCATGAAGATAGATTGTATTATTTCATGCAATATTTGGGTGCAAATCGAATTGTTACAATGTAGAGTATTAAACAGAACAGGAATATCCCATTATTGGTATATTCTTCCATACAACAAATCAAACAAAGGAGAATCATTCAAATTAATCTGGTCAATAAGCAAATATTGGCACTCTTTATGTTTATTGATTCACAAACTATCTAGAAGGTCGAGTTTACCTCCTTTCTTTTTTACACATAATATTTCAGAATCGTTAGCAAAACCAGATTTCAGTCAAGAAGATGAGTAGCAAAAGTTGAAATTGTTTTAGCATTGACAATACTGCTTCAATGTTCGGATATTTATTTTTTGAATGTTCTACCTGTTTGGACCATTTAATAACTTGGATGAGAATCACAAGTCGATTTATACACTCAAGATTTTTATTTATTTATTGGTATTATCTTTCTTGTTGTTGATAAATGTTCCTCAATTATTATTGTATGAAATATTAATATCGTTTTGTCCTAAAAAATAGAAATTTGTTCAGTGGGTTGGCCGAAATAAGTGATAACTTTGAAATTATGTTTTTTGCGAAAGAGTAAACTCAAGCCCCAAGTTTGAAGAATAATATTCTTCCGAAAAAAGTGATTCATGATAAAACTCTACAAGTATTTCCTAATTGAAGATATAAAAAACAACTGTCTTACGTCAAAACGATATGCATATCGAATAGTACACTGCTAATAATTGAGGTTAATTTATTTTGAACAGCAAATATAATATCAAATAAATCTGAAAATTTGGAATGAGTAAATTAACTGGTGGAACTTGTCCCAGTTTTTATATAGGACAAACAGACCGAACATCCAAAAAACAAATTTCTGAACATATAAACAGTTTTGTCAACGATAAAGTAAATTCAAGTTTGGCTACTCACCTATTAACTGAAAAACATTATTTTGCAAATAGTTTTGAAATATTACATGTCGAAAAAAAACTCCATATTCTCGTAAAAATTTGAATCAATAAACCAATATATCCCAATATTTGCTTGATAACCAAACCTTTGTTAAATTTGTTTTACTGAAATTTATATAAATTGAAAATGGGATAAAATTTCCATTCCATTTAATCACCTTTGGGTTATCCCTAATAATCTCAAGTTACCTGCACTTCATGTTTCAAATAAAAACGTTGAGGGGGTAATTTAGTTTATATCCACCTGTATAGCGAATTCAATGAAGTATTTTCTATTAATTTCAATATGGATTATCATTCATCGGCCACGTATTTTGTCAAAGTTAGTACAGAATTGTCGAAGCACAGGTTGTTCTGTTTTAGCAGAGAGAGTCATGAAAAACAATACACTTTAAGATTTAATCTGAGTATTTCCAAAATATCGTCTTGGATAAGATGAATTAGGGATTTCAGAAGGATAGGTTTATTTCCTAGTTTCAAATTTGGCTATGTGCTATTGATATAACTTAATGAGCCCATATATAGCAGAAAAAATCTGCTCATGGAATATTTTTTTTCAGAAATTGTGAATATAACCCATGCTTAGAAGAAATCTATTTCAGGAGATTGTATATCATTACGTAGAAAAATTGATATCAGTGGACTTCACGTATTATATTTGGAATTCACACCAAGTAATTAAATACTGATGGCACTAATTAACGAAGGTAACAATTTCATCTCAATTTGGGTCATTTGAGGGTCACCCAATTCAATTCAAGTTCAAAGGTAATTACCGAGGATAATATTTAACTAACGATATGCCAAGCCTTGGACCTGTTTCGAAGATTATCGATGACCCTGTATTTAAAAATGTATAACTGCTTCAGTTGAAATCAGTGGTGACAAGAAAACAGATAAAAGAAACACGAGGAAAGGGAGAGTAGAGGAGGCGAAAATAAATCATAATAGTCGACAAAAGTGATAAAAAATTTATAAAGCAAGTTTTTTGGGATATCCACATCTAAAAGAGTTCTCTTAAATTTTCGAAAAGTTTCCCCAAATAATCAGTAGAAAATCAATTTAAATCCCCATGAAGAACCAGAAATACCCCCGCCCCCATTGAAGTAACTTGATATGACGACTTAATTCGAAGAAACTGTCAGACTTCATTCAATTAAACTTTTTCTCTCTACCAATTATTTCAGCCGAAATAATTTAGTTATTATTATTATTATTATTATTATTAGCTTTCCTATTATTAGGTAGATTTCAATAGAAATACTACCTACATTTTCACTGATCATGCTCCCCAGAACCCAAAAATACCATCAGTTTAAATGTTTATATATCCATCTATATATATGGGATATAACGAAATATGTCAACAAAGTGGAAGCCACATTTTTCAACCGAATGGAACGAAATTGGGCACAAAAATATGTTCTATCAATGCCTCGGATAATTGAAACCTAAGTAAGTATTCTCTATATTCTTGTGTGATGGTTGTACTTCTTTCTTTTGATTTGAGTCAGATAACATAGAAATACGAGCTGCACCTCTATAGACCATATTTTCTCAAATTGTGTTCATGAAGAAAAATGCTATGTTCTAGATAACGAAATATCAGATCACCGCACGATTTTATTAGAAACTCAACCCAATTCAAAACCCAAAATAAAAACAGAAACTAGATGTTTCAATGAAGAGAACCTTAAGAATTTCGAATTTACTTTACAAGAAGAAGATTGGACAAGCATTTATGAACACTATAATAGTGATGAAGCCTTTTTATATTTTTATGATACATTCCTTCATAACTTTGAAATTTGTTTTCCTAAACGAGAAGTACTATTAGGTACCAGAGAAAATAAGTGGATCGATGACACAATACTCAATTCAAGTTCTTCATTGAAACATCTTTTCTACTTGTAGAAAAATAATCCTGCTCTAGCAGAAATATATTCCAACGAGAAGAAAAAGCACTTGAGATTGGTCAACGAATCGGAAAGGAAATATTACCAACAAAAGATAAGTACATCTGAAAACGAACTTTGTGGAATGTAGTATCCGAAATAGAAGAAATGATTTACATGGAAACCTAATTATCGAAAAAAATAGGACGATCATTAGAGACACCACTCGTATTGTAACTGAACTCAATAACTCTTTCATTGAAGCACCCAAGGCATTGATATCTAATATTCCAAAAGTTTGCTACTCGAACGATTCGATAAATAAAAGCACAGATTTAAATCGCCATACTTTGTTTTTGAACCCCTTCAGTGAAATAGAATTTACTAAGGTAACACGTAAGATGAAGACCAAGAGATTCTCAGTAATCGACATGGTACCTGGTTTTATAGTGACGAGAGTCCTACACATAATTATTGAACCAATTACTTTCCTAGTAAATCTCTCATTTTTAACTGGTGCTTTCCCAGAATCTTTGAAGGTGAGAAAGGTAACTCCTATTCAAAAAAAAAATATCGATGTGTATCTCTTAAATTCGATAATGGTAATGCACTATCTTTCTATACATCTGAAATGAAACTTGTTCAGATGGGAGTGCCTCAGGGATCCATCCTGGAACCAGTTCTGTTTCTTTTGTATATCAATAATATTGATAAAGAAATAGCATATCCTCTATTTACCGCCAACGCAGATGATATCAGCTTTCTGGTATCAACTAAAGAAACATATTCATTATCTCGCAAATGTAAAAAAATCTTATTTTCAAAACACAGGATCCATTTTTCAATTCCGGGAAAACGCAGGTGATTCGCTTCCACAATTATCAAAATAAAGTTGATGCACTCCAACTAAATGTTAATAATAGCATTGTAAGCACCTGCAGCGAAGTAAACTTTCTCGGAATCTATATGGACGAGTATTTAAGCTGGAACACACATTGTGAACAGTTAGTTTCTAAGCTGAGCTCAATAATCTATATGTTCAAAAACTTAAATACTGTTTTAGATTCAAATCAACTGATACGCATATATTATGCCCAAGTTGAAGCTAGATTACGCTACGGTGTTTGTTTGTGAGGCAACTCATTACTGAGCAAAAATGTTTTCATCAAACAGAAAGCCATTCCAAGATGCATATTCAAAACCCCAAAACGCAGCTCTTGCAGAACACTTTTTCACAATCATAAAATTTTAACCCTATGAATTGTCAATATAAATCTTTATCAACAGAAACGACTTTACACTCAACAGTGATATCCATAAAATTAATACTCGTCAAAAGCATTTTATTCACACTAAAATGGCTAAGTATCAGTCAAAATGCTCCAAATTTCATGGGCCCAAAATATTCAACCTTCTACCGGAAGAAAAAAAATCCAAAAATGATCTTATAACATTCAAAAGAAGTCTGAAGTCTTTTCTGCTTGATAAATGTTTTTATACACTTGATGAGTTTTTATATGATCCACGATGAATTCACAGAATGAACTGTATTTGATTTCTCGTATCTCTTTGGTATATTTTTATTAAACATTGTGTCTTATATGTTTGTCATTGTCCCCCTAGCATTGAGTATTTTCTTGACAATTCCTATACAAATTTGTTATTTGACATTTGAAGGAAATAAAACTGAATTGAATTGAAATATTAGGAAGAATGTATAGAGATTTGTATCCTCCACCAGCCTTTGATTGACAACTTTGAAGTTTATACAAAAATATAATCTCTTTTTTTTTATTTGAGCTGGATTATATAAACATATTAAAAGAGTTCAGAGAGATTCGAACTCTTCTCCAATGTTTGATTGTAGAGTTTGAGGTTTATAGAAAACTAGAAATGCTGTTTGTGTTCTCCAATGAATAAATAACTTATTTTTTTCTGACTCATGATCCGTTAGTTTGATTGATTGATGGCTTTTTCAGAATCAATAATTAAATTCTGAAATCTGCCTTTTCGACTGGCCGCGCAATTATATTTGTCATTCATGGACATTGCATACTTGGTTCTGACTGACAACTATTCCAACCTGATATAATTTCAAACTTCAACAAAAAAAAAAATAAGTATACGAAAATTGTATGTTTATCAAACTTAAAAAAAATAAACTCTGAATGACTCCAGATTTGTCGAACACCTACATACTATAAAAAAAAAATTATCCACAGGTTTAATCTAAGCAATTAAAGTATTGTGCGCTTATGCCAGATGATTTTTGTCATACTTGCTTGGAATAATAAAACCCTATTCTTGTCACGAATTTTTTAAGCATGCAGACGTATCATAAAATTGGAAGTAATCCCAAAATAAACGAAACAATTCGGGGGCAGGGAGATCACTTAATTGAAGTAGAAACATTTTAGGTTTCTTGACGAAAATCGAAGACATAATTTTATCGTAAAATATGATATTTTCCATTTCAAAATACTAGGCAGCTAACGTGAATATTATTTCTGGTGAGATATCAAGACTTTTTTATCATTGGGATTCATAAATATTTATGGTTTGATTCGCAAAATATTTTTGCCTAAATTGTTTTTTGATCACAACCTGATAGAATTGTAACGCATGGTTTAGAAAAACATCAAAGCCAAAAAAGTGCAAAGAACCCCTATAAAAGAAAAAAAAACTCTACTGAAGATGCCTCCGGCCAGAGGCGAAACGTCTAGAATAATATAGGATAGTTTTATTTTTAATAAAAGAATCTCAAGCCCACGAACCCCCAACCAATATATATATATATATATATAAATATACAGTGTGTCCAATTGAGTCGGCACCATATGGAAAAAAAAATTTATTATTTGTTTTATGAAAAAAAGTTATTCCTGATAAAAGTTCAGCATGGCCTTAAACCCAGAATGAAATCAGATATAATTTTTTTGCATTTGTATACGAGCTTTGTTGAAAACTTTAAATCTTGCTCAAGAGTAAGTTACTTTATTTTTTACAATAGCAACAATCTTTATAAAGGAAAGTTGATCCTATTGAAAACTACGGTCAAATATCCAATATTATCTACTTACCATGAAAAAATGATCTTTAATAATTTTTTGGTAAAAATAAATTGAATTTTTCAAATCAAAATATTTATTGTATTGATAAACATGATAATCTTTCGGTTCATTGGTAAGTTTTCTAACAATTTGCTATTGCATTAAAATAATTAATGCATGCATATCATAATAATTTATTTTACAAATGAAAAGTTAAACAGAAGAAAACAAGTTAACTAAAAAGTAACATTTATAACATTTATAAATTCTAACTAGCGTTTTGACGTTTGCTAACAAACATTCATTTGTGCATCCTAGATTAAATGTCAACGTGTAGACAAATTGAAACAACACAGAATTTGTCAGTTCATCCTAGATTAAATGTTGATCTGTAGACACAAATTATCAATGCTAATACAGAGAATAAGAGTTAGTATAAATAATAGTTTAAAAAAATAAAGAACACGCTTTTATAGAAAACCAGTCTAAAAAAATAGAAAATAAGAAAAATATGTATTTTATTTAGAAAAAAGCGTGGGGTACATGGTATCCCCCGGCCTAGGTGTGTAATGTATTATATAATTATTGATACCATGCACCCCATGCTTTTTTTAAATAAAATAAATTTTTTTCTTATTTTTTATTTTTTTAGACTGGTTTTCTATAAAAGTGTGCTCTTTAGTTTTTTCAAACTATTATTTATTTCCTACTTTTTAGTGTGGTTTATTTACAAAATCGTGTTTTTTTAGTTTTTTTTAACTATTACTTTTATCATTTTTTTTGGAAATTGAAACATGGAATAATCTTATCAAATTAGGTAATCATAATCTCCGACCCCAAAAACCCCCACATACCAATTTTGAATAGAATCACATAATCAAAATCGGCCGCCATTTTGAAGCCGCCATCTCGAATTTTCCAATTTTACAAGAATCATATATTCGACCCAAAAACCCCCACATACCAATTTTGAATAGAATCGGACCATAATCACAAAACTCGTCCGCCATTTTGGAGCCGCCATTTCGAATTTTCCAATTTTGACAAAAAAATCATAATATCTCGACCCAAAAACCCTCAGATACCAATTTTGAAGCGAATCGGACCATAATCACAAAAATCGTCCGCCATTTTGGAGCCGCCATTTCGAATTTTCCAATTTTGACAAAAAAATCATAATCTCCGACCACGAAAACTCTCAGATACCAATTTTGAAGCGAATCGGACCATAATCACAAAAATAGTCCGCCATAGTGGAGCAGCCATTTTGTTTTTTCTCCACACAAAAATTTCTTAATGCATTGTTACTAGAATCATGTACACCTGCCAAATTTCAAATCATTCGGACGTCTGGAAGTGTGGTCAAAATCGCGCCCAAAGGAGTCGGTTACAAAACAAACAAACAAACAAACATACAAGTGAAGCTAATATAAAGCGTGTGAAAAATAACAAAATCTGTTTTTAGATGGATATTATCGGATATCTGACCGTAGTTTTCAATTAGGATCAAGTTTTCTCAATAAATATTGTTGCCATTGTAAAAAATAAAGGACCTTTACTCTTGAGCAAAATTAACATTTTTCGAGAAACCTCGTATACAAATGCAAAAAATGTATATCTTATTATTCCATTTTGTGTTATAGGCCATGCAAAACTTTTTATCAGGAATAACTTTTTTTCATAAAACAAATAATAACAAAGTTTTCGATATGATGTCGACTTAATTGGACACACTTATATATATATATATATTTTAATAACCTCATTTGTCATAGAATTTTGGATTTGCTTCGAAATTTGATTCATATTAGAATAATTATTATGAGTGGAAGCTGCCGTAGCTCCGTAAATATTCATTATCGAGTTCTCAAGTGTTTTGCTGAAATAGCTTCCTCAGTTGGAATTGGGAATTCCACTTCGTGTGATTTATTATAATGATGTAGAGAAGAATACCTACTCATTAATTCACTTTCGATTTTTGTAACATTTATCATTGTTGATAACGAGAAAGTAAGATGTGTAAACAGAACCGAGTGATAGTTACATAAGTTCATTATCCGAAAACAACCTATATAACGAAGAATTTGGACCGGTTTGATTTCGATAACAACCGAGATATGATCTTGATTTTAAGGCTCACACTTTCCCTATAAATATTTCAATATTGGTTAAATAGTTTGAGGAATTTTCTAGAAAATGTATATCATTCTCTTGAGATGGAATAATACGTTCATATTATGCAAATATTGTGAAAATAACTTGTTCACATCAAGAACATCTGGTAATGAAAATGAAAACATGTTTAAAATTGGCCGACGTTATTGAACATCCATTGGGCAACATAAAAAAAAAAAGATTAGATTCAACATCTTATAAATTTATGAAAAAACTGTTTGCAGCCAGGAATAAGTTTTTTTCTACCCCTCCTAAATCAACACTTTTCTCAAGAAAATTGTTTTTTTCTGGAAATTGAAGAAGTCTACGATAAGAAATAAAGCTGAAGGAAGAACTATTTCCAAGGCAATATGCACAAGGTGTCTATTGAAATATACAGGGTGGCCACTTTTTTAATGGGATTGGTGACTTTTGAGTGGTCAAATTCGATCGGAAATATCAGCATCGGTTCTTGTGAAGTTGGGAAAAAACTTTATAATCAACCGTTTTAATTATGGTTTATATTGTTGTTATTTAAAAAAAATCGAAGAATAGTTCAAATATTTTTTATTCGTTATCAAGTTCCCTGTGAAATGGCAACACCTGATTTCAAATTTGATATTTCTAACTCCCCGCCCCCCTCCAAACTTTTTTAATAGGACCTTTTCTCGTTATTTTTTTTAATAAAGAAGTTTTAAAAAAATTCCAGGATTTTAAACCACCTCAAAGTTACAATAGGTTTTACCATAACTTATTTTCTGTCAAATTGATTTATGGGTGTGTCAAAATGTATGTGGGAAAATTAACCCATTTCTATATGATAATATGTTATCTAGATTTTCCAGCAGTAGATTAAAATTTGGAATTGTTCAAAATATCGATGCGAACCTTTTGCATATCGAAATTCCAAATACCTTCAATGCCTTTCAAAAGTCTTGGACCCTATTTCGTGGATGTCAATTCAACTTGATCAAATTTGTGGAAATATTAAAAACAAAGTTTACTATCTTTCGATTAGTTATCGGAAGTTAACAGTACTTGGTTGCAACAAGACGGAGCAGTGAATGGAACATTTTCAAATAACTGAATTGGAATAAAATCTCCATTGGCATGGTCTCCCAGTTCACCGAATTCAAATCTATTATATTTTTATTAGTAGAAATATCTTAAAAAATTGAGTGTATAACCCTCCAAACACCATAATTAAGCTTCTTTCCGTGAACATTGATAATGCTTCAGAAAGTATTCAAGGCAGAGAGGTACGAAATTCGATAAGGACTTGGGAATCTCGATGTGCAAAATGCATTTCACGACATGGTGAACATTTTGAACAGTTACCAAAATCTGCAATAAGAGACAGAAATTTGCAACATTCTTGATAGCCAGCCATAACTCAATTAAAAATGTCTTATTCCTACCTCAAGACAGCTGACTACAAGAACCTATATAATAGGTGTATGTTGTTCGCATATCCATCAAAAAACAACTACTTCCCTGGCTAATGCCTCGACGGACGTTGAATGACATCCGATGGATAAACGTGCAAAGTCCTACAAGGTACTTTGCAAATGTTTGTTGCGAAATGGATCAATATTAACCACTTCACTCAGACTGACCACCTGGGGGCAAATTCCCCGAAACCCGTCTACTATGAAAACTATGAACAATCAGTTTTGTGACACCCCAGAACTTGACTGGCACGGGCTTCGGGAGACTGGGGTTATTTTGAAATAAAACATTTTTAGGACTGTACGAAGGAAATTTGATAGGGTCAATTCAACAGTCAATTGACCAAGGGAGATATTTGATCCCAGTCAATTGAGCGGTACTGCACCAAACGCTGGTGGTCCTAGTCAAAGCCCGGGTGAGTGGCCGTCTTGAGTGGTAACCCTCAGGAGAATAAATAAACATTTTTAGCGCCAGACTCTGGGAAACGGTGGAAAGCTCCAATGCAGACTGAATTTGATTCTTTTGTTGTGTTCCTTCCTGCCAAATTCAGTTATAATCCATCGGATATATTTTGAATAATTAAATGGCAATGTTTTGAAATTTTACTTTTTAAAATTTTTGACAGATGTCAGTTGGAGAAATAATTTGGACTATTCTGGATACAGTTTTTCAAGGGCTTTCAATTGACATATTGCAAGTCAAGTTCCTTACGCTATAGTTTCTGTGATTTTTCAATAGTGACACTTCCGTTTGACAGATGACAGCCAAACATGGTAGAATTCGGGGCAGAAACTGTATCTTCATACCAAATTTCAGATCGATTGGTCAAACGATTCGGCACTCATCGTGGAAGATTACAGACAAACACAGACTTTACTCTGGAAATGGTCTCAATCGTCTCACAACGGATATTTCCGTCAATATCTCGATTAATTTTTTCGCACGATTATACATTACTCGACCACTCGAGGGGGCTGGTCAAGTAAAATGGTTGAGGGTGGCCCACGGAGTAAGAAACACTGGTTCAAAATCTGATTCCACCATTCCATATGGAACTTGATATCAAATAAAAAATACTACAGAAATGTTTCGATATATTTTCAAATAACAGAAATATAAACAATACAAATTATTATTTTAGTTTTTTTTCTAATATTACGAGAACCTGCCCTGATATTTCTGATAGGATTTTGCTGCTGCAAAATACCTAATTTTTTCGGCATTTGACGGAGTCACCCTGTATGTGATCGTTATTGTAAAAAGATCTTTTCTCAAAAAATAAAATCTGTCCAGCGATTTTTTTCAGGTTTTGATACTGGTTAGGATGAGGTTGGAAAAAATATTTGAATGACATTTTTTGCTTTATATTTCTCCATTCCATGTAAAAAGGGAAATTTGAAAACTATTTTGAACGTTTAAATCATCAAATCAATTATCAATTGAAGTATTCCACACAAAATGGAAATAAAAATAGAATTTCAATTAAAAGAAATAATAAAAAAGTCAGAATGTGACACATGACACAAATGTTGCCCCTCTCCATTTAACAATTAGTATATTTCAGTCTGTATAACCAGAAAACGAAACAACACTCTTGTCCTAGTATGCGGAATCGACTTTCAAAACACTGCCTAGATACGCATCTATGTAATATTTTTCCTTGAAAATGACGTCAAATAATTATATGAAATATTTTTTCAAAGAGATTATCTCAAATACATCCCCAGATATGTTAAAATATTACCAATACCCTGACATAGTTATTTCTCGAAGTCGATTCCATTGTCCTTGCAATTATGCTTTTATGAGAAAAATCTTGAATTTTAAAAATTTATTATTTGAGTGCCAGTTTCAATTTATATCAGAATGAGTAATCTTGGTATATATTCTTGTTGATCAAATTTTATCGCCTATAGTCAAAGGTTATATAAATCTTTGGACTATATGCTGTATGTTGGTGTCTAGTATACAGGGTGTCCCAAACTCAATGACCTATTAGATGTTTCTGGAGAACGGGACACAGGATTATTTGAAAATTTGGTCTCTTGGGTAATTAGTTTTGCTCTATCGATCCAAAACATTTTCAGCGCCGCGGAGTTGCCGCTTATATTGAAAAGTAGCAAATAGTCTGGTTTCCGAAATAAAAGCAAGTTTCTATATAAATCGGATTATTTTGCCACATTTTGTATTAAATGCCACATCAATAATAAAATGTTTGCGCGTTCATTACCAAAAATTTTATCAGAAAAAAATAAAAATGAAAGGCAATAACTATTCAAATGATGAAGTTGTTTATCTTCATGGTCATTGTGATCAATAAAATAAAAAGTGAAATGATTAGTCTCGTTTCAGACGTCCATAGTCTCGATGGATTTAACTGGTTTTCACGACGTTTCGATTGCTTGTATCTGAAATCGTCTTCAGGTGAATACTGACGATTGCAGATACAAGCATTCGAAAAGTCGTGAAAACTTTTTAAATCCATCAAGACGATGGACGTCCAAAACGAGAGTAATCAAGTTATAACATCGTCTACAACCTTCAAACAAATGTTCAGTAAAAGTTATTCGTATCTGTTAGTAGAATCCAAAAACAGAATGAAATACTGGGTGTTCCGTTTGAAATTCGAATGTTGATATAAGTTACAAATACATGTGGCAACACTGCAATCCTGAAAATATATTCAAGAGCCAGACCGCAGTCTCTTATCGTGGGATACAAAATTTCGAGTATATATCTGTCAGATCTCCAGAAACGTCCAATAGGCCATTGAGTTTGGAATACCCTGTATATTAATCATTTTTTGTACCATCAGTTCGTCATCTTATCCTTCGTACACTTCAATACACTACAGAACCTTCTGCATGTTCTCGCTATAATTTGATCACATTGACCATGAAGATGAACAATTTCATCAAAACTTCGTTTGATTAGTTATTGCCTTCCATTTTGAGTCTTTTCTGATGAAATTTTTGGTAATGAACGCGCAAACGTTTTATTATTGGTGCACTAATTGTCGAATTTTCATAATGATTTAATACAAAATATGGCAAAATAATCCCATTTTTATATAAACTTGCTTTTGTTTCGGAAACCAGACTATTTAGGTATAGGAACAACATCATTTGGAAGAAAATTCAATTGGCTTTCAGGATATTTGATAATATACAGGATGTTCCATTAAAAAATGTTCTTTCCACCATTTTTGTATCTACCGGAAAAATCTCACATTTTGAACGACCCTGTATAATGGAGAACGAATTCCCTTAGACATAACTAATGCACATAACATTGGTAAACTACACACAAAATTTCAGCTTTGAACTCGTACCACATACCGCAGTGATAAACATTTAATTGTAGCTATGTTCTGCACAAAAAATAAGGAAATCAATGAATTTCTCGAAAACCGCTTGAGATAGGTATAGGGTAATATCATATAAAAATGATTGTAAAGCAACAGCAAAGCAAAAAATGCAATAATATACAGGGTGTCTCATTTGAAATATCAAAATTGTTGCTACTTTTCAATATAAGCAGCAACGCTGAAAATATTTGAGATCGATAGAGTAGAACTAATTATCCAGTGTCCCGTTCTCTAGAAACGTCTAATAGGCCATCGAGTTTGGGACACCCTATATACAAACTGATAATTCAAATCTGACAATTGGAAACTCGTCACAACGTCTTAATATATATTTTTAATTTACTGGAAAACTATTGGAATGGATCAAATTAAGAAGACATTTTGGAAATTAACACATCTGAAAATTTTCAATGAATCCGCACTTTTTTCAACACGCACTGAAAGAAATTTGCTTAAATTCTGTGACTATTAAAATGTGATCTCAACCGTTGATGCCTCACAAACACAAAATTCCTCTTCGGACAATATCCACTGTTTTACTCCGGGTGACCCCAATGCTCGATCAGCCAGCGAACCCATCGTCACGAAGTCAGAAAAATTTGGTACTACTGATCAACTCACCGTGAATAATCCAATGAATGAACCAGATAGTATGTAACACACCCACTCATGAAAAGCACGGCTCAAAGATTAATCTTACCTTGTATTCACGCTAACTAAACACGGAATCTTCGCGGCGAGAGTGAGAGTCTTCATTTATATGGTAAGACGTGGATGATCGGTTGGGGGGATATCTCTCAGTACTCTGTATATTGAATTTCGTGTCCTCACGTCTATACTGGCGTACGGGGTGACACACGATATACTTCGCTATACCTACTCAATGACAATTGTTTTGGAAAAATCGAATTTAAACGGTTTTCTTCACATAAAGGATTCAATATAAAATTGAACCAGAGAAAGGTAGATCTCAGGTGAAAAAACTACTTTCCTGGCAAATACCACGCAGAACGTTGAATGATATTCACCTGAAAATCCATGCATACTTCCATATAATATCAATGGACATTGAATGCAAATGTTTCTTTCTGATAAGCTCGATTATGTTTAATTTATGTCGTGTTCACCTAACAATCCGCATACCGGTTTCAGGCTTCTTGGCCCTCATCAGTACGGAGTAGTCAACCAGCCAAAGGTCCAAAGAACTCTGGCTGAAGTGAGACACAACGTAAACAAACCATCATCGATCTTGTAACACCTATAGGTACGCCGGAAAAGATAAACGTTAACTGGCGGTACCTAGTGACAGAAAGAAACACTCCGAAAATTGTTTTGATTAGTCATATATTCCGTATGTGCTCGAATTTCCTTACCAACTAAAAATTTAGGAAAATTATATCAAAAAGGCAGGCGAAACGACTTCAAAAAATGAAAATTTACTCATTTTTGACAAATAATTGTACTTTTAATTCAATAAGTTCCACACAACGCCTATTTTCTCATCTAAATTCAATATTTTGGTGTGCCTACCTATTTTTCATGAGTGACAATCAACATTTTCACGGAAACGTTTGAATCACAAGTAAAATTAATCTGTTTTCTTCTCCGTAACTCCAATTATTTGATTCATAATAGTTCATTAACTTTTCAACTTAGGTAGCGAAAAGATACAAGGCATTCAAGGCAATATTATCTACTTATGCCTCCATCCCATCGGACAAAATGATATCCCAATTCTCGACTAACGAATTTCTCATATTGATAAAACTGATCTAAATATGACGTAAAATTTACCTTCGATAACTTATTCGAAGGTCAGAATGACGAGAATATTTGTTAAGTTCCTTATGATTAATTTTGGATTATTCAATTCCATCATAAAATATGAATATGGGTTATCAGATCGAAGGCTTTCGATAAGATAGACACTATTCTCTTGAAAAAACTTGAAGATGTCGATATTTATGAGGATTTTCTCAGATGGTGCAGCAGATCTGATTTCTCTGTCATAACATTAGGGGTGCTATAGGGTTCTCATTTAGGCCCCCTGTTGTTCAATATATACATCAACGACATACATACCTGGTTTATTAACAAAAAAATTTGAATGTATGCTGACGTTGTGGAAATCTTTGGTATCATGTCCACTATGCCAGAAAGAGCCCTCATACAAAAAGATTCGAATCAAATTTGCCATTTGCTGCAGCGAGAATTATAGGAACTCTCCTAACCTCAATGCAATAATAAAAGACATATTTCTTGTTGATAGACGAAAACTTTCAGATATCAAATTTATTATTAAATTGTTCAATTATGAGATTAATTGTGGTGTAGTTCCATATGAGTTCAAAATATTCACGTACTACACAAAAAAAATAAAGAAATTAGTCCAAGCCATACAAACCATAATCCTAACTCTCCTCTGCAGATGTGTTGTAAGTTTTTCGACACTTTATCAGCAATGCTTGATTTCATATTTTCTCCACCTCATCAACATCTACTAAAAACGAGATGAGAAAAAAAAATGACTCTTATCATCTAGAATACATTACATTCCTCTCATGCTAATAATTTTACGTTGAAAGGGGAAACATTCTCAATTTCAACATGACCCAAGAGGTAATCTTGAACATTCTGTTCATATTTTCAAACAAATCAACAGTTTTACACTAGTTTGATTTTTGTTGCTAAATTCATTGTATAATTTTTCCTAAAATGAATAAATACATTACTTAACATGTAAAATGTCCTCGTTATCAGATAATTCACCTATAAGATATAGGGGAAGTTCACGATTATATAACACCTTTATGAATTTCTATAATGGATAGGTTTTAGCAGTCGTGGTTTCGCTCGTACTTTATTTCCTGTCGAAAAATTGGTACGTTATTGGATCTCCTTTTGAAACCATAAAAACTTTTTAACAAAAAATTAAACCTACGAAAACAGAGTCTGAAAAACGAAAAATAAGATGAACCTTTCACGTCTCAATTGAGCTCCTAAACTAATGTAAGTTACTAATTTTGAGTCGGCGCCAAACAAACGAACATGCAAATGATTGCAGCGGGATGCGCGGCGGCGCCGGAAATGGCCGAGCGTCCCCGACGTTGAAATCAGCGAGACGCTACCCGAACGGTCATGCGAGTGGTCGTGCAGAGAGCGCATTTTTGGAATTTCATTGTTTATCGCTGGAGATTTCACTTTGCCTTTTTATGTTATTTTGTTTTCATTATTTCTTTGAAATTATTTAATGATCTTCGTTGATTGTTTGTTTGGCGCCGACTGAAAATTAGTCACTTCCATTAGTTTAGGAGCTTAATTATTGAGACTTAAAAGGTTTATTTTATTTTTCGCTATAGAGTTTCTTTTTTCGTCGGTTTAATTTTTTGTCAAAAAGTATTTATTTTTTTGTGGCTAAAATCTACACTACTTAATTTTTGATTACTTTTAAAATACTTTTTCACCTACGTGCTTCTTTAACTATTACCTGTTATGTACTATAATTATCCCAAACACGAGGTAGCTGCTGTAAATCGTTGGGGAGCTCCCTCGACTGTCTTCCACCTCCATCATCAGATCAACTCCAGGTCTCCATTATGTTCTAGTATCATCAGAACTACATATGTGTGCGAAGTTTCAAGAGAATCGGTTCATAGGTGAAAAATCAATCATCTCCTATTTTTCTACCCTTAGATGTGGAATTTCCTTTCAAATTTGAAACCAACTTCGAAGTGTACCCTATTCAATTTTTATTTTTAAATTCAAATGGATTACCCAGTACAAAGTTTGCGTGGTATTAGAATCGTAGTAAAAATTCAATCGGTGAATCAATCCCCTACCCTTAGGGGTAGTTTTTTTTCAAATTCTAATGGAATCAATTTCGAAATAAATCCTATCCAATAAAAAAAGAACCATCAAAATCGGACTATTCTGTGAAAAGTCATGGGAAAAAAAATATATGCGTCGACTAGAGAACCTCCTCCTTTTTTTTTTCGGTTGGAAAACCAGTTGATGTCTCAATTAGCTCTCGAAATCATGCAATTTTGAAAATCAAAATTGTCACGTTCTCTCCCCTTTTAAAAAATCCAGAAATAATTTTTTTACAATTGGATAAGCGAGAATCAAGTCGTTATCACTTTAGCTAAGAATTTGAATTATTGAGGTTAATATTTTTTTAACGGAAACTTTTACGGAGTAATCCGATTTTAATGGATAGGGTATACTTCAAAGTTAGTTCCATTTGGATTTGAAAAAAAAAACTCCAATCCTAAGGGTAGGAAAATGGAAGATAATTGTTGGTTCACCACTGAATTTTTACTTCTTAACCCATTCTACCACGCATAACTTTGTACCGTGTTATCCAATTCAGATTATTCTTTTTTTATGCTGCAAAGTGGGTCCCAATCGAATTTGAAAAAAAATAACACTCCTTAGGGTAGAAAAACAGGGTATGAGATATTGATTTTACACCTGTGAACCGATTCTGTTGAAACTTGGCACATATGTAGTTCTGATGACACTACAACATAAGGGAGGCCCGGAGTTAATCTGATGATGGAGACCGAAGGCAGTCGAGGGATCTCCTCAACGGTTCATAGCAGCTACCTCGTGTTTGGAATATTATGTATATATATATATATATATATATATATATATATATATATATATATATATATATATATATATATATATTATTATGTTATGTTATGCCAGTTGTGAATTTTAAAAACTAAAAACCCCAAAAAGAATAATTAGAGGTTTGGTTTAAGATTTTTTGTCAAAATACTATAAAACAATCAATTTCATACACTGTTAAAATTATTATAATTCATAATTGCTCAAAAGACAATAAAAAGTCTAAATTTACAAAATTTTCAGGAATAAACAGTAATCAACACATTAATAAATTTGAAACATACAGTATATGAAACTGTAGCTAACAAAAAGTAGCCAATGATAAAACAGCAAATGTCTTTATAATATAAAAATAGCCAATCAGGGAATAGATGGTCAGGTGTAAAATTGAAAATTGTGGGAGGGTAGCAATGAGATGGTATCAGAAGCAATTGTTATTGAAATTTGTAAATAATGATAAGAGTGGAAAAATAATTGTATATATAAATTATGCAATATAAATATAAACAGTGAAAAGTGACAATTTAGTGCACCAATTCAAAAATTCAAATGAAAAAACAAGGAGAAGAAGATGTATCTAGGCGATAGAAAACAAAGCTTCAGGGAGATCGAAAATAAATTTCCAAGCGGATGCCACGCAAAAATTTTATTAAAAGAAAATTGGAATAATCCCATCATTTGGTAAACAAAACCAATATTACCTTAATGATAACATATCCACGGATCCAAATGCTGATTTCCGCATCTAAATAGTTCCTGATTCATGGTATTGCAGTCCTGACAGCGATTGGAGAGAGAAGACATCCTGATTCATGGTATAAGTAGAACACCAACAGTTCCAACCAGGTATAAAACTTTATTAGTGCTCTTCCGGTCCTGAACTATTTCACCAATAACATATTTCACATTCGTAGAACTTTATGTCACCCTATTTTGAACAATAACAGAAAACATCACTCTCACGGAAAAAGTGAGGTTCTGTTTATCTATCCATGATCTGATTTATTATTATTATCCGTGAATATTTGTTTGATTCACCCTAGTATAAGTTATTTCTCGTAGGCCAGGTATTATTAAGTCTTCCTGAATAAAGGAGATAATTGCTTTTTGATATTTTGTTTTGTTTTCTCACAATGATCAATAACATACCAAAGACCATTCAATAAACTGAAGTTAGCCAGCAGTGGCAGTGTCTCTATTGCCTTGAACCGGCCACCTTGAGATAAGGGCGTACCAACTGTTGTTTAGCCGTGGCGAGGAAAATAATAATTGTTGGTAGCGTGACGAGAGAACAGTGACGTTCGCTGGCAATTATTATTACAGCATACAATACAGGGGCAAAAATATTACAATATTATATTTAAAAAATTCATCATTATATAACAATATACATATATATATATATATATATATATTTATATATATATATATATTTATATATATATATATATTATATATATATATTTATATATATATATATATATATATATATATATATATATATATATATATATATATATATATATATATATATATATATATATATATATATATATATATATATATACATATTTATATATATATATTTGGGGTAATATGTATATATATATATGTATATATATTTTTTGAAGTGTGGGTTTTCTTGAATCCTGGTATATTTATTTAAAAAAAAAACCCTACTGAAGATTCCTCCGGCCAGGGGCGAAACGTCTAGCATGATATGAGATAGTTTTATTTTCACACAAGAATCCCAAACCTAAGAACCTCCAACCGAAAATATATATATATATATATATATATATATATATAGTTATGTTATGTTATGCCAGTTAAAGGTTTAAAAGGAAAAAACCCAAACAAAAATAATAATTACTAAATAGTTATTAGTTCCAAGAGATTTTTTTTTGAATAACTTTTGAAGGTCTATTTATTTATAAGCCTTTGTATAATATGGATAGATAAAAATGTCAAAATAATATAACACAATCAATTTCATACACTGTCATAATGATCATAAACCATAATTGGAAAAAAGCCAACAAAAAGTCTAAATTTACAAAATTTGCATGGATAAAAGGTGATCAACCCATTTGTAATTTTGAAACATACAGTATATGAAATTGGAGATAACTAAAAGTAACCAATGGTAGAACAGCAAACGTCTTCATGATAATAGCCAATCAGAGAAGAGATGGTCATAGGTAAAAATTGAAAATTGTGAGGGAATAGCAATTGGTTGACATCATAAGCAATTATTATTAGAATTTGTAAATAGTAATAAGTATGGAAAAATAATTGGATATATAAATTGAGTAAGATAAACCTAAACAGTGAAATGTGACAATTTAGTGCGCGATTTCAAAAATTCAAATGGGAAAACAGGAAGGGAAACTGGTATCGAGGCAACAACAAACAAAGCCAACGAGGAGATTGAAAGAAAAATTAGAAGGGAATGGACGCAACATTTTGAGAGAACAAAAATTGAAAGAATTCCAACCTTTGAAGAGCAAAACTAGTATTACCTGAATTATATATCATTTCCACGTCTCCAAAGCTGATTTCCGCATCTGTATGCTTCCTGAGTTATGGTATTGGAGTTCCTGATAGCGCTTGTAGTGACAAGGTATCCAGTTTCAGAGCATATCTTGAAACACCGACATCTCCAACAGGTATAAAAACTTTAATAGTGCATTTTCCGGTCCTGAACTATTTCACCAATAACGAATTTCACATTCGAAGAACTTTATGTCACTCTATTTTGAACAATAACAGAAAACTTCAATAACACGGAAAAAGTGAGGTTCTGTTTATCTATCCATGATTTCAATTTTATGATTATCCGTGAATATTTGTATATTCCCACTAGTATAAGTTATTTCTCGTAGGCCAGGTATTTGAAGTCTTCCTGAATAAAGGAGATACTTGTTTTTGATATTTTGTTGTGTGTTCACAATGATCAACAAACATACCTACGACCATTGAATAACTTGAGTTTGACATATCAAATAAGGGCTAAATTGCTTTGAATCGACTATCTGAGATGAGGGCGTACCAACTGTGCTAGCTGTGGTGAGAAAAGGAATAACAATTGTCAGCTACGTGACGCGAGAACAGTGACGTTCGTTGGCAATTATTATTACCACATACAAATTATTATACAGGGCAAAAATATCTATCTATATCATATCAATTTGGTTCACAAAGAATAACAAAAATTATTAGCTATCTTATTATATAACAACAACTATTATTTTTCAATTCATCAAAATATAATAATTTGGCGCCCAACGTGGGGCGAAATAATAACAAAATAATTTGTTATATTATCATTACATAATAATTTGGCGCCGCAACGTAGTGGAAAAGTAAGGGCAATATATCATTTCATAATATTTATTGAGGAAAAGGAGGAAAAGGAAAAATATTATTTCCTAATAACACTGGGTGACCATTGGCAATTGGCATTTCAAGGTGTAAGGCTAAACATTTGTCAATAAAAAAAAATGGATTTGAGAGATGGTAAGAAAGTTGGTTTGGAAGAAGGTGCTGAAGTTAGAGAGAGGGGTGATCAGGAACAAGGAGAGAGTAGTAAAGTGTGAGAGAAAGAGAAAAAAAAAGATAAAAACAGGAGTGGAAAGTAATAAAATGTTAGTAAAAATTTTAGGAAAAATGAAGAAAATAAAAAAAAAAAAAAGGAAAAAAAAAAAAATGAAAGAAAGTAAGGAAGAAATATGTAAACCATTAGAAAAAAATTGTGAAAAAAATAAAATTCAAGGGATAGATATGCAAAAAACAAAAGATAGTGATAATTTATTAGAAAAAGATGACAAACAGATACAAAATATAAAAATGAATTTCGATCTCAAAAATAATGAGTTTATAGATAATATAAATATGAACAATAAAATTTGCAGATGAAAAAGGGAAAAATAAAAATAAAGTAAAAATAATGAAAATGTATGACATAATAATGGCAAAGATGAATTTTGAATTGCAAAAAGGGAACAAAAATTTGATGAAAACGAAAATCATAAAGTAATAATAATGAAAATAAATGACATGAACGTGGCTAACAAAAATCTTGAGTTGAAAAAGGGAACATAAATAAAATGATAATTATAATAAAAATGATTGACATGTACGTGGCTAACAAAACATTTGAGTTGGAAAAAGGAAACATAAATAAAAAAATAATAGTAATGCAAATCAATGACATATACAGGGCGAATAGAATTTTTGAAATGAAAGGAAGTAATACAAACAATGAAATAAGAATAATAATGGATAGTAAAATGTTAAATATAAAAATAGGAAAGAATTTAAATAAAGTTGACTACCAAATAAAAGAAAAAGGTGAAATTATGAGAATGCAAATAGTTGAAAAAATTAATATAAAAATTAAGGAAAATTTAAGAAAAATAATTTGAAAAAGAATGGAATTAAAAAAAAAAAGGAAAAAAGTTAAAAAAATAATTTGATAGATAGGTAGGATTTCAGAAACATTTGAATAAAATAAAAAGAGATGAAAGACAAATGTAAAGAAAAAAATATCAATGAGAGAAAATATTGAAGGAAACAAAACAAACATAAGTGAATATTTCATGAAAGAAAAAATAATATTGAATAAAAAAAAATACTGAAAAACAGAAAAGTTGATATAAAATTATTGGTACAGGTAGTGAAAGGAAAAATATAGAATGGATAATAAATAATGTGAATTTTGAAGAAAAATGAAAAGAAATAATGATAAAAATATTTTGTGTATAAAATGAATGTATGTGAGAAATGAAAGTGGGTATGATAATAATAATAATACTAAAGAAGTATATTATAACAAATATGATGATAATGATGATAAAGGTATATTAATAAATAATATGAAGGTATATTAATGAATTATAAATGAATATAATATGTTAATTATGTATGAATAATGAAAAAGCGAAAGAGTATATGCACAAAATAAAAGTCAATGAAATGAGAGATTCAGATAAATAAAATATCCAATATGAATATAAAGAATAACTGAAAGAAAAGATAGGAAAAATGATAAAACAGTGTAATTGAAAAGAGTACCAGTAATTGTAAAATCGATAATAGAAAATAATATCAGTATAAAATATAAAATGAAAATAAGATAATCATGAAATATAAAATATCATATATGATAATATCTTGAAAAGTTTTCTCTCTTGATCTGAAAAGAAGTCCATAGTCAAGTTTTTCTGGAACAAAAGAACATAGTACTAGTAGTTGTAAATAATCGTTGTCGTTGTAGAATTTGTTTTTCTTGAACTGGTGGGAAATCCAGCAAAGTAGTTTTCTGAAAATAAAAAAAAGTATTAGTCAAAGTAAAGTTAAAAAATATAAAAAAAAGGAAATTGATATTCAAAATTTTCTAACCAGTAGAAAATTATTGAATATAAATTTAGGAATGTTGTTATGTTATGTTATGCCAGTTAAAGGTTTAAAAGGAAAAAACCCAAACAAAAATAATAATTACTAAATAGTTATTAGTTCCAAGATATTTTTTTTGAATAACTTTTGAAGTTCTATTTATTTATAAGCCTTTGTATAATATTAATAGATAAAAATGTCAAAATAATATAACACAATCAATTTCATACACTGTCATAATGATCATAAACCATAATTGGAAAAAAGCCAACAAAAAGTCTAAATTTACAAAATTTGCATGGATAAAAGGTGATCAACACATTTGTAATTTTGAAACATACAGTATATGAAATTGGAGATAACTAAAAGTAACCAATGGTAGAACAGCAAACGTCTTCATGATAATAGCCAATCAGAGAAGAGATGGTCATAGGTAAAAATTGAAAATTGTGAGGGAATAGCAATTGGTTGACATCATAAGCAATTAATTATTATTAGAATTTGTAAATAGTAATAAGTATGGAAAAATAATTGGATATATAAATTGAGTAAGATAAACCTAAACAGTGAAATGTGACAATTTAGTGCGCGATTTCAAAAATTCAAATGGGAAAACAGGAAGGGAAACTGGTATCGAGGCAACAACAAACAAAGCCAACGAGGAGATTGAAAGAAAAATTAGAAAGGAATGGACGCAACATTTTGAGAGAACAAAAATTGAAAGAATTCCAACCTTTGAAGAGCAAAACTAGTATTACCTGAATTATATATCATTTCCACGTCTCCAAAGCTGATTTCCGCATCTGTATGGTTCCTGAGTTATGGTATTGGAGTTCCTGATAGCGCTTGTAGTGACAAGGTATCAAGTTTCAGGGCATATCTTGAAACACCGACATCTCCAACAGGTATAAAAACTTTAATAGTGCATTTTCCGGTCCTGAACTATTTCACCAATAACGAATTTCACATTTGAAGAACTTTATGTCACTCTATTTTGAACAATAACAGAAAACTTCAATAACACGGAAAAAGTGAGGTTCTGTTTATCTATCCATGATTTCAATTTTATGATTATCCGTGAATATTTGTATATTCCCACTAGTATAAGTTATTTCTCGTAGGCCAGGTATTTTAAGTCTTCCTGAATAAAGGAGATAATTGTTTTTGATATTTTGTTGTGTGTTCTTTCACAATGATCAACAAACATACCTACGACCATTGAATAACTTGGGTTTGACATATCAAATAGGGGCTAAATTGCTTTGAATCGACTATCTGAGATGAGGGCGTACCAACTGTGTTAGCTGTGGTGAGAAAAGGAATAACAATTGTCAGCTACGTGACGCGAGAACAGTGACGTTCGTTGGCAATTATTATTACCACATACAAATTATTATACAGGGCAAAAATATCTATCTATATCATATCAATTTGGTTCACAAAGAATAACAAAAATTATTAGCTATCTTATTATATAACAACAACTATTATTTTTCAATTCATCAAAACATAATAATATATATATATATATATATTCATATATATATATATATATATAGTTACATAATTACATCTTTACTAACTGACTCACTGATTGAGTGATATACGATCAACGCCCAGACCTAACCGCTGGACTTGAGAGCTAAAATATTGACAGCATGTTTTTTTGATATTCCACCCCTAAAGGGGTGGGAAGGTGGGTGAGTGGAGGGGTGAAAGTGAAAGTACAGTTGGTTTTGAATTTAGAGTCATAGAAATTCGTATTTGGGCTCTTCTTCACAAATGAAGAATTTTTTGCTTCTCAGTTTTTTTTTCGTCGGTTCAATTTTTTTTTTATTTACCCTCTTCGAATAGAAATCTTCACCAACTTCCTCTATCAAAACTAAGCTCAGATCGCTATATAGGTATAGAAAATTAAAGGTATCTAACGAAATAAGAATATCATAGTTAACCCTTTTCCACCCTTCTATAGAATGCACCTTAGAGAATCAATATTATAATTTTAATAGTTACTTCTGTTCGTTGATAAGTCAGTCAATCAGTTTTATGTCCAGAAATCGCCGCCTATTAATTAATATAGATGCATTATTCATGATCTTGATATTCAGTGAAATTGTATTTTTTATAGTCCACGCATCGTGACACTGCCTACAATGATTTTATATGAATCATAGTATCCGCAAATCACGATATTTGGGGAAACTTTTGTATACGAAAATGAAAAATATTGCAATGGCATACAAAATTTGCACTCCCTCAGCTCACAATATTTTTAGGAATATATCGCTAACTAAATTGTTATAATTAAAATATCTGATTCTTGAATAAATATTTAAAATATTGATCAACAGTAAAAATAAAGTTGAACTTATTGATTCAGCTCATCAAATGCAATATGCAATTTATGATATTCAAATGAAAATACAAAATGATTTTTTAACATAACTGATAATAGTAGGTGGCTATGGAACTACCAATTACCTCAGAACCTGAACAATGAACCTTGTGTTGGTATTTATTTTTTTGATTGATATACGCTTCGGTTTTCACTTTGATTGAATAAATGTAATAATCTTCTTTTTTCCACAAATATTCCTGGATTCGATATTTTTGTATAAATATCGGTAATCACCACTATGCCAACTCTGACCTTGAACTATCGAATATTTTTTTGTGAAGTGTGCCACGAAATTGTGTAAGTTGTTAATTATGGAAAATTCGCTTCGCTAGGTTAAAAAATATCATATGAATCATGTTTTTGATATGTGCCAATTGGGTCATGGATTCGCCAACTGATGGGGGAAGCCTCAGGTAATCCCGGTTATCCCTGTTTCTAATCGAAATTCAACTGGAAAAGATTCCTATTTGGAAAATAATCTGAACTTTGGATGTTCATTTGTATGTCATGAGGAATTTTTTAAATTATTCATTCCACAAGGTAAACCTTCACCCTGAAGGATGGAGAAACAAAAATTAGTATTCGAATGATTTTTCGCCTATGTTCCAAATGTGTTGATACAAAATTAAAGCTAATTTTCTCAACAAAATACTCAATACTCGCATATTTTCAGTTACACTCGAGTGAAGATCTAAAATTAGCTAGAGTTGCGCGACTTTAACATACTATACTTTTTACACGAATAGATTGGTGTGATTAGCAATACTATCCTATTCAATAAAAGCCCAACGTAACTACCCAGATTTGGGAGTTAATTTTCACGACTGGTGGTTCTTTCTGAAATGTATTATTATTGACAATATGCTAAGCTGAAAAAAAATATACGTAAGAGTATAAAACATCCTGCAAATTTGATTCATGTTCGAATTTCGATATTATATTTAAATTATTTTTTTACGAATTTTAGAAAAAAGGCAATTTTGATATGCTACACTTTTATAACACACTCTGTTTACTCAAAATAATTTCCAAGAGCGATATAATAAACTAGCCTGGCCTATGCCAAACTGTGTATCCGCAGAGCTCTAGTATGAACTAATCTGTCCTGAAATCAATACGGAGTTGTCTGTCGAATACACTAGTCTGACCTAGGCTAGAATGTATTAGCCTACGAAACAAAGAGAAAATAATCAGTGATGCAGCTACTAGGTTTATTTACTTGTTATTAGATGACAAACTATGATGACATTTTGAATTGCAGAATCCAAATTTTTCCACATAGTTTTCCATAGGAATGTGTATATAATCGTAAGTAATTGCACAAGTGCATTAAAATTACCGATAATTTTGCATGACAGCGTGTTGTCAAAAAACTACATGAGTTCATTTTCATTTTTGGAGAAAGAGCCCGACACCGAAGGTGGAGGGCTCTTTCTCCAAAATATGAAAATGACAACACGCTGGAATGCGAAATTATCCGGTTATTTTGATCCACGAGTGTAATTCGGGGGAATATTTCCCGAATGAACTGTCACCTCGTCAAACTGACGTTATTAATTTAGAAATTCTTAGCTTGTCATCAATAACCATCCCGTAACTGGAAATTTTTCATCCAAAGTATAGTTTTTCTCAGCACAGAAGCTCATAAACTGACGCCACACGTATTTTCTGTTCTGTTTTGTGTTATTTGGTTCGTTTTCCAACACATTTTTTTCAATAGCTTGTAATGAAGCCCGACCGAAACGAGACATTTTCAATAACTAATATTTTTGACATTACTTGTCAAACTGACGTTACTCATAAATTGTCGCTGTATTATCAAAGTGTACAATGGAATCACCATGGATATGAACTGTGAAATCATCGGTCTACAGTGCAATTATCGTAGGGCTCTTTCGCTTTCTACAATGCAATTATCGCTGTAATTTTGCGATAATTGCACTCTATTCACATGGGATGTTTGACAGGAGGGAAATATTCGATGACATTTCCGATTGCAGAATATAGATTTTCTTAATATAGTTTTTCATACGAATATTTATAAAATCGACACATTTTCTGGAGTACAAGCACTGTATTTCTTGAATTGGCAAAGGGTTATTTTGAAGTGAGTACGAATGAAAGTTACAATGTAATATTTTCAACTAATGTAATAATTGTATTCATATATCGAAAATTATTGAATATAAGATAAAACTTATTTTGTTTACGTGTATTACTCTACTTGCTGCAAATAGTTTTTTTGGGAAATTTCTAAAACTCAATGCTGATAAAACGCAACAAAGGATCATTTCCAGCAATAATAAGCTGAAGAAATGGATACTTACTATGCCTTGCTTGATAATAAGTCAGTATATTGAAACTCAAAAGGAATACCATGTATGAAAGAAAATATTGTTATTTATTTCTAATTATTATTTTATAATATAAGTATATCTATGATGAAAAAGGAAAAATTCCCAATTGAATATTGAATTGAAAACTGAAAAATCTACGATAAAAATGAAGTTATCTTTTGTAATGTAACCCAAAAACAACTTTTTTCCGGCTAAAGCCTTGAGACTGAAATAGAAAATAATATAACTATCGGAATGAAATTAAAAAAAACACCCTTAGATTTTTTTTCAGTTAGGGTCCTTTCACCATATCTGTCAGATGCAGTTCAATATCCAGCGTGGCTTTAGCCGAGGAAGTAGTTGTTTTCTGTGGGATATTACAAAAAGTAATTTTATTTTCATCGTAGATTTTTCAATTTTCCGAAAAATATTTCTATTCAATTGAGAACGTTTCCCTTTTCGACATAAATCCCCCCCAACTTGAACGATTAAAGATAGTGACTAAAACTTATCTTTCAGTTGCAGATGATTCCACATCTGATTTTCTGTCTATATTTTTAAACAAATCAATATATTTTTTATCTTAATTTGAAATTTCTGGAATCTGAAATATCCACATTAAAGGATCTCCTTTTGTGGTTGACATTTTATTTTGTGAACAGGTACTTGTATTATTGGAAAAATCCTTCTGGAGAAATCATAATTCACAAAGCGAAAATCAATATAGTACTGAAAAGCAATCGTAGAATATTCCTACATATTGACAAGTGGCCAACAGTCCAAGGCACCAAAAATCAAGATTATCGCACGTTCTGAGTAACGCCACAAATTTGCTCTCTCTTTTGCAAATTATTATTAAATATCAGTATTATTAATAACGAATATACTTCAGGTACCCACTGCAAACTTCTTGGAGTTACAATCGATGACTCTGTCAGCTGGTACTATTAATAGCAGGCAAGTGTACTAATGTTTTGCTTTATTTCACTCCCGTATTCCGTTAGAAAGTTTTTAATCGCTCTCTTAGATGTAGTTTTGGAAGAAAAGTATCACGAGTTATGATCACAGGAGCCTCACATAGTGAGATCCGAAACCACTCTTAGGGCTTTGAAACATACTTCATTGACAGTGATAGAGATTGTACTCTTCTATCACTGAGCCACTAACTTCTATAAATGACACCATTTAATGGGTAAATTCTATCAATTCCTAAGATAGTTCCGGTATGCAGCAATGAATGAGCTTCCGGAAATGTTTATTTCCATCATCAGGAAAATTACAAAGGAAAAACCAAAAGTTGTCACAATTAAAGGAAGAGAAACTGCCCTAACTCATCTTTGTTAATGTTGGTTTTAATGATTTTCAACGTATTTTTCCATCGTGATACAATAATAAGAACGTAAATTATAGCTAAAACAAAGTTTATAAAACACACCTTAAAATTATTCAAAATTCTATTAAAATAATAAGTTGTCTACTCTATGTGGCATGACTACTTACTTGCTTGTTTTTTATGGCGTCTATCTTTACAGATAATTCGCCAGCCTCGGAAATCCACTTCACCCCAGAACGTATTCTGTAGGCCCAAAACTTTCCCAACAAAAAATTTAACTCTGCGATGCTCGTGGAACGGCTGTACAAAAACTAACATTAACCTGACTTCCTGACCGCGGGGTCGACGTCCGTCTCCCCCGACATCAGGAATTCGAATCCCTGGCATGACTTCTGAAACTGACAGGTTAAGAAAACTTCCCGCAAATTTTGATCTAATGACGCATGACTGTTGTCAGTTAACCCTTTGTTGACGGACGGTACTCTGAAGTACCGGATTTATTTTAATTCATATAAATCATATGTTACCATTAAAGCTTCTGCCAGCCGGACGGTACTCTAAAGTATACTTAAATAGTCACTGTGATTGAGTTGCCGCTAGAGAACAGCACTATGCATTGTTCATTTCATAGCTTATTGGTTGGGTGAAATTGTTAATGAGTGTAGTTGCACTATTCACTTGAGGAAACGTTCATAAACGAATGTGATGAATTATTCTATGGAGTGAATGGTAGCTCTATTGTATTATGGTTATTTTTGGAACCATACTCTGAAGTAGTGTCAGGCTACAATTCGGTGAAATGGTTGGAGCATAGGCGGTATGTTTATTTTATTCTTTCAATTGTTTTTGCTCATTTATGGTCTTTCAGTCGACATCAAAGGAAATAATTCATGATAAGTATCAAAAGGATAAACCTCTAACAGATGCAGAACTCCTAAAGATTATTGAGGAAATCACTTATGAGTATTTACCCGATGATAAACAATATGTAGTGCTACGTTTGTAAAGTATTCCGAACTATGCTACCTTATCATTCAATAAAGAACTATTTCTGATTGATTTCAATATTTTTCATAATCATGAGAAGCCTTTTTAATCTATATAAACAAATATTTTACCATTGGAAGGCACTTCCAAATACCTGCCGGTACTTCAAGTACCACCTCTATTTTTTTTAGAAAAAATGTCTCAAAAAATCTAAAATAATTTTAATATACTCATTTCATCATTACAATAGACTTGGTCACAAAAAAATTGGAATACTTATATTTTTGATTAGTCAGGCAAGAAAGAGTTAAAACAGAATTGGGTGGTATCAACTTGGATTAGTAACAACTGTTTTTACCGGATTGTGGTTATTTTGAATAGTACTGTTGATATTACATTGTTGTCAACTTTTGGTTGAATGTCTAATGACAGTAAATGAGAGAAAATCTCACTCAAATGGTTGATATCTGTTTTTTGTTAATACAGAAATGATAGCCATTTCTAAGAAGGTTCTCTTGGTTGTATGTCACTATCTCGCTAACACTGCTTTATAATTCATCTGGTGGTCAAAATTGTTTACCTACATATTCAGCTAGATGGCATATATATATATATATATATATATATATATATATATATATATATATATATATATATATATATATATATTGAAGCGTTACAACCATTATTTTAAAAGGAGAATATATTTTGGAATTTAATGTTTATTATTATTGAACATCACTACTTACTCTTGCCTGCAAACAGCGGCATCCACTTTTCTCTTCTTTCTTTCAGCCACCATTGCCCCGGATAACGATAAAAACTGAGCTCAGGATTTTTGCACTCAGAATTCGAGCAACCAACATCGCTACAAATTCTTTTCGATCCTTTTTTTTCACGAAAACTGCACTGGAATCCATGCTGGCTAGACGACAAGCTAGAGTGCATTCATTATTGAGACAGTATGTTTGTCCTTCCCCCACTTAATGAACAGTTCCTCACGAAGATGTCCGAAGCGAAGCTATTACGAGAAATTCCATAGGAGTACCAAATTATTTAGTAAAAGCGATACACAGATGTATCATGAATTTGATAGCATTCGCCATAATTTCTTTTTCCGCTACGGAAAAGTATTCACCCCAGACTCCAGGGCATTTTTGCTAGGTAACAGTAAGCGAAATTGTATAAACTATACTAGATACCCACTTGTTAACCTGACAAACGTAACCTTTCAACAGCTCCATGTCATGACACTGCTATATACGATGACAATCGTGTCTACTCGTGTTTTCCCCTTCTCTACCTACCATTGTGCTGTCTCCATACTGAATTCACTCTACATTTTCATATGACAAAGAGCACGAATTTCAAAGTAACTATGAACTTTCAAAACTGACGGTTAAAATGTATCAGATGCTCATGCCCATATCTGATATCTATGTGGATAATACATTCATTATTATTATATATTGACGTAATATAACTCTGATGTTGCATTTCTATCAGCTATAAACTTGTAATAATTGATAATCATAATGAATCTCATTATAGTACATGGAGTAAACGTCTAATAAATTAATTTGAAAGTATGGGAGTAGAAAAAAATTATTGAGGAGGATAAAGATGTGTTTGGTGGGAATGATGAATTGGATAATATTACATTATCATAATATTTTTCATCTTACCTTAGTGCATATTTTCTAAAATAAATTTTCAAATGATGTTGACAATCGTCAAGAATATCGTAGGATTCATCCAGTGGATTCTGTCTCTGCTAATATATTGTTTCTATGATATTGATGATTCCATCAGCTATGTTGATACTTGTTTCATGGATTAGAATTTGTAAAAAAACCGGATATCATCTAACCATTTTTGAAGCGAACATTATATATCTTCTTTAACATTTTGATAACATGAACGGCAAATATTACCTTGAGATTCATTTTGTTTGTTTTCAAACAAGTTCTATGAAAATATAATGACTTGTGTCACTTATAGGGCGATTCAGTAAACAAATATGCGGAAAGACAACAGATATTCATGTTTGAAAATCCCAGGAAAAAATGGGCGAGGATTGACTGAAAAATAGAATAGAATAGAATAGAAGGTATTTTTTTATCACCATTGGTTTCATATTATTGGCAATATATTCAGAAATACCGATTATTCAATTGATTATTGCAGTTTTGTTTCTTTGAATGTATTCTTCCATTCCTTACACAGGCAATAAAGGAAAAAAGATAAATAGAAAGATGGAAAAGGAAATGATGGTTTTATGTGTATTTTCCCAATATTTTGAAAGTTGATACGTGCATTAACAATGAAAATAAAAGATTATATAATTCTAACTAATATTAATTTTGCAATTATCATTGTGTGCCTCTTACACGAGTTTTTAAATAATTGTAGTCAATAGTAAAGTAAATATCGAGTCGACAATTTTTTCCCAAAATGAAAAGTTTCAATATATTATTACAAAATAACATTTTATTATTATTAAATTGTTTCGATGAAGAAATATTAATCAATTTGAACTGACCACCCAATGGCAATTGCCCTGCCCGCGTATCCGAAAGATACATTTTCATCAATATGTTGTCGACTAAATGTAAATTTCCACTAGTTAATAACATTTCGACTTCAACTATTGATTAACCATCCTGAAAATCAATGAATAAGCTTCGAAGATAATATATTAAGTTTTGTGTTCTGTGCATGGACTGACTTCCATAGCACAGTAAAAAGATGGTGCCGCGGAAAAATGTAACTGAAAATGATTTCAGGAAAAAAACTCCCCACAATTCGCATAAACATGTGTGTAATTGTACTCAGTGTAACAAAAGTATAATAACAAAAACTGTAATTGAAATAAGGGAACAACGAAGGCCACGCGGCCAAAACATGGCCGAAATACAAACAAACTTTCGGTTCACATTAGTGTTGCAGGATTGAAAATAGACGAAATAAAGGAAAACAATTTATTGTTACTTTGTGTGGACCCTGGAGGAATCAATTACTTGAATAGTACGCCACTGTCGAATACAATACGTCAACGCATGTTGACCTATCGTGACGTCAAATTTCAAAGAAAAGCATCTGGAGTAAACGGGACAAATGCCGACGAATGACCGTTAGTAATGTTCTCGTTGTAAATGACCTATATAATAGTCAGTCTAACCGACAAATTCAATGAATACCGTTTAATTGATCGTCAAAAAAACAAAGTGATTTAGATACATTGTCGTGCGCGATATCGTAGTAGTGGACGACACAAAGAAGAACCTATTACCTCGAATAGACGACACACTAACCACATTGGCAGGCTCAGAATGGTTTTTAACGCAAGACTTGAAAAGCGAATACTGGCAAGTAGGCGACGATAAGACGATAAGAAAAAGACAGTTATGTCTTTTGGTCTCTGTAATGCCCCAGCGATCTTCGAGAGATTAATGGCTCGGGACTCACTTGGAAAACTTGCTTGGTGTATCAGGATGATGTAATATGGTTATGGCAAGGAATTTCGAGAAACATCTAGTCAGCCAGCGTTGAGTTTCCAGAAGTGTAAGGAGTGCCGATCTCATTCTGAATCTTCAGAAATTCTCCCTATTCCAGAAACAAGGATTTCTTGGGCCACACAGTCTCGTCAGAAGAATTCAAACAAACGAATCGATAATATAGGCTATTGGAGACTGGCCGAGACTAAAATATAAACACGAGGTGAGAAGCTCTCTAGGCCGTTTTGTGAAAGGGATTGCAGATATCGCGGATCCACTACATATATTGATCGGGAATTTGGGTCAACTTCCATCACCAAAATAACTATACAATATCAACAGCAATCAAGAAAATTACTATCACAAAAAGGAAGAAATTACCCAAAAAACACTCGATAATCGAGAACGGAAGGAAAATGGAAAGAGACGCTCCAGAATACTCGGAAATAAACAACCAAGCGAAGAATGCCATCAGTAAAGACTTAAGAGCTTACAACATAAAAATCGCCCAAGAAACCATTGAGGATAACATCTCTCTTGAGTCATCTAGATTGATGACACTGTGCTGATGAGCCCCCTGACGCCTGTGTCCTTCCCCTAATGACTTATGGTATGGAAACAGTAACTGTTATCCGAAATAGTATAAGTAGGCTGCAAACTTGCCAGAGACCTAAGGAGTTGGAGCACCTTCGTAAGTGGCGCCGCAGTGGCGGAATCGGGCGAATTAGTCCACATAGTGCAATTCGTCTGCATTTGCTCCTTTTGATAAATAGAGTGTTTTCAAAGTTCAACAGTTTAAACGTTTTTGTTACAAATGTGAAAACTGCGGTTTTATTGTGATTCGGCCGTATAACTTTTGAATTAAACTAAGCCCCGATTTCGGAAATGCGCAAGTAATGAATAAAAAGCAGATTTAGACGAGACACGTGGTTCGCCTGTCATCGTAGGTTTAAAATTTTTTCAAGTTGAAATGTGTTATTCGTGATGGAGCAAGTGCTTGTAACTGGATTTTTACCCATTACAAGCCACATTGTGTGTAAAAAAAGCAGCAGCTTTGGTGCGATCGGGTCCCGTGTGTCAGGTGCGGGAAGTAAAAAAATTGATCATTCCAGCATACATGCGAAAGTGATTAGCCAAGCAGCAGTGACAACAAACCGGTTCTCTGTCGAATTAGAGGTGAATAAATATTTTCACAAACAATTGATAAAATTAAATAAAAACTTACATGTCTAATGTTGCAGTAAATTACACGAATAAAAAAACTATTGAAGAAATATGAATAGATATGAAAGAAATATAATTAATTATATTGAAAATATTGTTTTCTTTCTTACATACATATATTTTCACATATATTTGATAATGTTCGTTTACTGTCAGAATATATTTCATCCATGTTTTTTTAGAATACTGTAATCATTAGTATGACAAAATTTAATTGTTTCTGTCAATGTTAAAATATATTCTAATACATTATTGTCACCTAGTTTTTCAACTCAAATATGCACCAAGAAATTATGAATTCACTTTGAAAATTTCCAAGCATATAGGTACCGTACAAAGTGAATATCAATACTGCATTTATTGCATTTTGTCAATAATTTTCAACAAAAAAGTGATACTAGTTGTTAATTAGTGTACCATAATAACGAACTTTTACCTTTGTTCACGTTTATAGGTCACTGTGAAAAATTTCGTATTCAAGGATACATTGAAACTAGTGTGCACTCTACAATGCAGCAGTGGTCAACCGGAAACTTTTTTTTACTTCCTTCACGTCATATACATTTGATACGAGGTTATTTGCGGCCGACTCGTTTATTGTCATTAATTTATTATACGCACACTTTCGGAACTGGGCCTCTCTTTGAAACGAAGCTTTCACCCTTGATCAAATATGCTACGCTAGATACGGCACCTGGGTTGTTGTTTTGGTAGGTCCGAGGGGTATCAGCGTACTCAAGGTATTGACAGTTACACGTGGTACTGGCTATTACGAATAGTTCGCCGACGTCCCCTTCACCCACTCTCATCTGACCCCTCTAATACCAAACAAACAATACAGAATGCCGTATCTTGCGTAGCATATATGATCTAAGCTTTTACCTGCCGAATCACAACACAAATGCCGTTTTGACGTTTGCCACCGAAATATTTAAACTACCACACCTTGGAGACACCCATTTTATCACAGTGGTAAATGGGGATAGGTGATACTGTCTGGAACAGTTTGTCCGATTCCGCCACCGCGGCGCTGTACGTTAAACTCCTCCCCCATAGAGAGTGCGATGTTGGATGTAAGTCTGCGAGACAGAAAAAAACTAAAGAAATCCGACGAAGACGTAACGCAACAGATTGCGTTGGGCAGGACACGCAGCCAGAGACGACGCAAAATGGAACAAAAAAGTAATACAGTGGAGCCCCAGGAGAACTAAAAGGAGTGCAAAACGCCACACTCAGATGGGATGGCGTGACGACATGCACTCGGTGGTGGACAGAAATTGGATTTTAACCGCACACGACCGACAGAGATGGAAATCACTGGAGGAGGCCTATGTCCAGGAGTGGACTAGAACCATATATGTATTAAGTACCAATATTGATAATAAAGACAGAAAATGTGAAGCCAAAACAAATGAAGCATGACGATCGCTAGGATTCTTTCTAATCGGCAACGTTGAATTGATGCGCATGCGCGAAAATGCAGGCGTGACATATGTTGGTTGATGTTCGGTTGCCATAACTACGCTCTGCCAATATGACAAGGAAATACATATATAACTCGACTTCACTTTCATTGCACTGCTCTTATGGCCAGTTATCAATATTCGTAGTTAATAAATATATGACTAGAACGAGCTGATGCAGAAGAATTGTGAAGTTACACGGACAATAATTAGTTCAGTATTTTTCCATAAACACGAATCCCAGACTCGTAACCATACTAACTCAACAATTATGATGTTCCATATTGAATAGGCAGAGCAGGTAGTAGTAGGTAATGTAATTAAGGATATGTCCATATGTTATTGAGTAGAACGGGGATTATATTTATTTCCTGTTTCAAATGTAAAAAGTTGATAATTTCTCGACAATATGCAAAAAGAGACAAATTAAGGAAATCCAAGGTTAAGGTGAAGGGAGATACATTGTTATTGGCTCTATCCGACTGGACTGAACTTTGAGACGATTGGTCGACTGTGTTACAGATAAGTAAGAATCCCACTGTGTTCATGATATAAGTAAACTGCATACTCCATAAAATTAATTTGAGTGAATGGTAGGAAAAAAATGCAGAGTTAGCAAAATAAACCAATTTGATAAAAAAGAATGAAATGAAACCTGAGAGAATTGAGAGTGGAAGATAGAGTAAAAGTTAAAAACTTGTAGGGAACTTGGTATTCTGGTGAGATCGTGAATACGTTACAAATACCAAAATTATACTGCATGATAACATAGTGGAAGCATATTTGGAATAAAAAGTTTCTCATTGAATACACTGATAAAACTGAATCACTGCCCAAACTGAGTGTGGTGTGATTTTAGATTTAAGGTTAAGACATTTTGTTTTGTGTACTGTACATTGATTAACTTTTGACAGCACAATAAAAAACATAAAATGATTTCAAGAACTCAACTCAACAACCCGTTGAATGAACATGTCTCTAATTGTGAAAAGGGTAGAACAACAGCAATTTAAATAAGAAAAGACGACAGAGAGCTACTTCATGATGGAAAAAAAGTCTCAATTCTCGAGACTGCTCTAACCAATAGGCGTATAATAAGTTTTTCTCAGTGTAGGAATATATCCTCAAAACTTTAAATTTCAAATTTCAATATTTTTTTTATTCACTTTGAAACACAGCTGATCATTCAGTCAGCGCATTTTATAACTCTTAATTATCACAAAAATTTGAATAGTACGTTAGATAAAACAGGATTTCAATGCCATTCATATGGTGATAGAAACTTGAGACAAGGAAGATGTAGTTGAAACTCAATATCTCTTTGACAATACCATGACGTTCACATACTATGTTCATAAAAGTAATTTTCGGGTAGATATAAAATAATGCCAACAGTTCAACCTCGAAGTTCGAAGTCACCCAGTGGAAAATTGCACATTTCGATTATATAAGTGAATAAATAACTGAATATATTTAATAATAGAAGAGTTGACTGGTCGTTAGAGGCAATAATGCTGGACAATAACCTTTTCCATAACTCAGCTTCTAGTTAAAATGTTGAGCTATTGGGCAACTCTACAACGACTAAGGAACATCATTTTAATTTTCAATTACCTGTTCAACTATGATATGGAATTTATGTAATAAACGACCTTGAGCCCCGTACTTTCATTTATTCTTCTTAGATTCAATGTCAGGACGATCTTCAGAAAATCGCGTCGCATCTTTGATTGGAAAAAAAACAGAAAGGTTAAATGGGTAGTTGATCTGGTTCGTCGTTTCAATTATATATTCAACATGGTTTCGGATTTTGTTATTGGATTCGTTATTTGGGGTAATTGGTTAATTATAGATTGATTGTATTGGTGCCATACTATTGAGTGGCTCATAAAAGATAACTACTTTGTAATAAAGTTCGCGTAACATTGATCAACGCCATTAACAATTAATTTACAATCTCATGAAAGAGCTACGATGCGGGTACCAATTGCTGTTTTTTTTTCATATATTGAAATGAATTTTGTACATAGAACTTTTCTTCCCAACCAAAAAATCACTGACTGACTGATCAATCATCGCGGATCCGAAACAGCTAAGGGGTTGAAACGACTCCCTGAATATTTAAATAATGTTTATCTATAAAACTCTCAATTTAACAAATAAAAGGTAAAACACGCCATTTTTACAAGCTTTCCGGTTTAAAATTTGTAATCCATTTTTGGAGCACTTGCCGACATCCGATTGAGCTGAAATTTGGCAGGTGTTCATAATTCCGGTGACAATGCAATCAAACATTTTTGTTGGAGAAAAAACCAAAATGGCGGCTCCAGGATGGCGGACGAGTTTTGTGATTATGGTACGATTCAATCCAAAATTGGTATAGGGGGGTTTTCGGGGACGGAGATTGTGAATTTTGTGTAAAAATTAATAAATTCGAGATGGCGGCTCCAAAATGGCGGGGGAGTTTTGTGATTATGGTCCGATTCTATTCAAAATTTGTATGTGAGGGTTTCCGGGGTCGGAGATTATGAATTTTCTGTCAAAATTTATGAAATTGAAATGGCGGTTCATGGAATTTTTGTTATAGAAAAAAACAAAATGACGCTTCAAGATGGCGGACGAGATTTAGGTTTATGGTTCGATTCAATTCAAAATTACACCCAATTACAGAAGAAGTAGTGAAAATTCTTAAAATAACAAAAAACAAATTAAATTAAATCATGTTAGTAGTAGTGAAAATTCTTAAAATAACAAAAAACAAATTAAATTAAATCATATTATCCAGATAACAATCATTCATTTTGTGTTCTATCAATTATACAGGAAAAAATATGCTCGAGAGAACTGCTATTTAAGTCACACAGGACACAAATCAGATTAAAATTCCAACACATCAAAGACACAGGCGATCTACGCATCACATTGGTTCGTGAAGCCTCGCAATTGAATGTTATTTCATATCTGGAATTCAGACGTGGTATGAGGTAATAAATTTTTTTTAAGAGCAAGGAACAAAGAATATTATTGTGCGTCAGATTATGAAGAAAAGAAATAGTAACAAAAACTCTACGTGTATTCAGGGAAATTACATCAAAACTGTCAAGGAGCACCGAATAGTCAATTCCCTCTTCTGGATAATTCCCTGTTACTTCAAGTAACAGGAACTAAGAAATGTTCGCTGTACAGCTCCAACTTGATGCGTGTGGCAATCAATCAATCAATCAATCAATGCCCCATATTCAAGTTTAGACCTCACATATGCGTAAAAGAGTGTAAGAATTGCGTCTATGTTGTTGAAATCCCTAGTGTTTCTCATTATGAAACCCAACATTCGGTTAGCTGAGGAGACAACTTGATTTATGTGTGGTATAAAAGTGAACTTTTGGTCGAAAGTAATTCCGAGATCTTTCATCTCATTGATCCTGTCGACAACATTATCATTTATTTCATAGGGAAACTCAATATTTTTTTTTTCTAGTGAACGAAAAATTTTGATATATTTAGTTTTAGATGATTTTTTGAACACCAATCAAACACTGAGTTGATTGAAGTCTGTAAGTTTTGACAATCTTCACAGTCACTGATGACTTTGAATATCTTTAGGTCATCAGCATAGAGTAGCTTATGTTCTTAGCGAGATCGTCGATGAATAGTAACGATGTTTATGAATAGTAACGATGCTTACTTAAAAGCACGAAATTAAATATTTTATAAAAAACTTTGAAGACAAGTTTTTATTCAAATCCACTGAAAAGTGGAAAATAATTGCTTTGGATGTGTGACGTAGGTTATTCGTCACGACAAGCTTTTGAATATATAACTCACGGAATAACCTACGTCACACATCCAAAGTAATTATTTATTACTTTTTAGTGCATTTTTATGAAATTTTGTCTTTGAAAAGGGTTTTTATTAATTATTTTTCATTTTATCTTTCTGTTTGAGAAGACATTATATGCATGTCTGAATTTTGCACCCGATGCAGAAAAAATATGGAACGGGTTATATCCCAATATATCATAATAGAATTATTCTTGAGAATTTTCCAAAATTTGAACATCAGGGATAAAATTACCTCCTGAATATCTGAATGTGTTTCATCTATAAAACTGTCAATTTGATAGAAACGGCAAGGCATGCTATTTTTACCCGACTATGGCGAAGCTAAAAGGAGGGTTATGATGTTGACCGGTATGTATGTATGTGGGTATGTATGTACATCTGTTCCCTCATAACTTCTAAACTACTTATAATAATTTGACAAATGAGGTATCGTTGGAAGAGTCTTGATCGTCAGCTGGTTATAGGTTACAGGACATTCCATTGAATTGAATATGTCGCACTCTAGAGGACATAAAGTCATGAAATAAAAAATAAAAATTATGATGCCGTATTCGGTATCAAATGAAAGGGCGCACATATATATATATATATATATATATATAAATATATATATATATATATATATATTATTATATAAATATATATATTATATAAATATATATATATTTTCTTTCCAAACCTACCCAAAATACATATATAATAAATAGTATTTCATTATGGATATGGTACACATATAAAAATATAAAAAAAAAAAACGTGTGTAATAATAATGACATAAGCTGGGAGTACCTCCACGCGGTATATCACCTAGGTACATGCAAAACAAAAATACATAAAAAATACTTTATCACGAAATTATAACCCTAAAATAATTTAAATAAAAAGTAAGTTCTAACCCGACTACTGAAAAATTACGCTCTAAAAAGTATGAAACAAGAAAATTTGCTGATCTGAAATTGCTATGTAATATTCACCGTCTATTAAATAAACAACTTACACGTAATATAATTTGATGTATTTAATACATATTCATAGTGATGTTCAGAGGATAGCCGTGGTCATATGCCACTTCGCCCCAAAGCTTATGATCGGTTACTAGTGTTAGAATGTATTGTTTTGTTAGGGTAGGTGGCATATGACCACGGCTATGCTCTGAACATCAATATGAATATTTATTAAATACATTGAAATATATTACGTGTTGTTTACTTAATAGACGATAAATATTGAATAGTCTGTACATGACAATTTCAGATGAGAATATTTTGTTTCATAATTATTAGAGCGGGATTTTTAAGTAGTCTGGTTTTAGGTTTTGAACTTATTTTTATTATTTTACATTTTTGCTCAAAAGTCTTTTTTTCATGATTGAAATGGAATCTACCCCTATTATAAAACAGCTTACTTCTCAAAGAGTATCGGTAATAGTATATTTCGGAAGAGGGTTACATTCCAGATATTGGTACGTAGTGAAAGAGCATTTTACAAAAATTACGCCCTCAATATTTGAATAATTGAACGACCAGATAGGTCATTTTCATTTCATTCTCTTATTTGTCTGAATTTTGTACCCCAGGCCGTAAAATCCGCCCTATTATAAAATAGGTTATATCTCAAAGAGTATCGGTAATACGAGAATTGAATTTTGCATAAGAGTTACGTTCCAGGATTTTCCAAAACTCGAATCCCAAGAGGTTAAAACTAACCCCTGAATATTTGAATAATTTTGGTCTATGAAACTGTTAATTTAAACAAAAGCAGCAGAACACGTCATTTTTATTTTATCTTTTTGCCTAATGAGACATTTTTCAACTTATTTTCGAATTCCATACAGTAAAAACGACTTTTATTATAAAAGTTATAACAATTGAATTTTACTGGAGCGTTATATTCCAGTGGAAGGTACGTACGATAAGAAGATAGATATGCCGTCCTTCGGAGGGAACGTTAAGATGGCGGTCCCGGGTTCATAGATGTTGAGCTCGTTGAATAACCCTACCTCTGAAACAACGGAGGATTCGGCAAAATTTCCGGTTGGGGGGAGTGTGCTCACCGGCGTCGGTGTTTCGAAAACCCCGATTTTGGAATCATAATCTTCCATTCGGCATGCGTTGCAAATAACTATTAAAAAAACAAAAATTAGGTGGAAGCCAATGCCGAACATGTAGGGTGGCTATGGAGGCACTAGCGCCCCAGGCTTTTGTAAAAATAATATTAAAAAAATTATTATAACTTACTGTTCGGCATTTTGTTAATATCCCTAATTATTCACTACAATTCAAAAAGATACGATTGCCGAACATTTTGGTTCTCTAGGAGCCTAGCCGCACCTGTGCACTTCCGTATTTCCGGTGTCATTATGTGTGACATCAAAACCTACTTTTTCAAATTTTGATACTAACTTAATAGAATGGCAAATATTGTGAATTAACTATGGCCGAACAAATAAAATAGCTATGTTGGATGTAAAAACATCTGCAAATTGCGGACCAAATGTTTAGATAATATAATTACAACTTACTGTTCGGTACGTATTTCATTGAACAGATATTTATTGATAATACGCAGTTTATAATTTTATATGATAAAATAATAGCTACAAAGGGAATCATCAAAAATATCAACGTAACTGATAAGTACGCCACTGCGACATTCTTGTTGAACGGCAGTTAAGCTTTGGCTCCTCTAGCTATAAATCGATACTTCCAACTATCGATAGTAAACGATAGTTTGGATGTTTTGAGGTTAGATCTTGTCGGTTAAACAAAGAGTGTGATTGTAGAATGTCCGATGGAACTTTCAAAAATTCAATTTGTTTGTTGAACGGCAGTTAAGCTTTGGCTCCTCTAGCTATAAATCGATACTTTCAACTATCGATAGTAAACGATAGTTTGGATGTTTTGAGGTTAGATCTTGTCGGTTGAACAAAGAGTGTGATTGTAGAATGTCCGATGGAACTTTCAAAAATTCATTTTGTAATGGAAATGGTAATTTTGTAAGTTTTTTCCATTTGGGTAATATACATGAGTTTTTTTTTCATTAAATAAATGTATTTTGAATAGTATTTTGTATTGCTCAACTCCCAGTCGTCTAATTGTTGTCATCCTATTTATTAATTGTTTATGACATTTTATAATATTCGTCGTTTGTATATATTGACGATATTGACCTATTTGGAATTACAAAAAAAATACTATATCACACTAGCTAGTACCCGCGTATCGTCGTCAGCGTGGATTTTTTTTTGTGTTGTTCCATCTAGGTTATGCCTGTGACTCTGCGTGCTTTCCGTTATCCCGTTTTTCGTCATCCCGTTAACCTGTTATACCGTTATCCTGTTATCCCGTTTCCCGATATCCCGTTGACCGTTTTCCGTTAACCCATCTCATTTTCCCTTCCCCTGTTATTCCGTTAACCCTGGTTATCTCGTTATCCCATTATACCATTATGCGAGTTTTAGCAAAATGGATAGCGCGAAAATATTCTCCGTGTTCAAGTATCTGCCTATAGCAATTTTCATGGCGATCGGTTTAACGGTATAGAAGTTAATGCACTGCAGCACCATCCAGTGGCGATCCAACTTTAAAAAAAATATTCATTCAAATATGTCGTTCCTATCGTCAGTTATGATCGAGAGTGCATACAAAAATTATGATTTTTGCAGTAGTCCGACTTTCCTTTGTAATTGTCCCGATTTTTTTTCCATGGCCATAACGAACAAAAAAAATACAGAATTACGCATATATATATATATCGTTCGAATCCTGAATTATGGTCTTGAGTTCAGACAAAAATCCTGTTTAATTGGATTTTAGAATTTTCTAATTATCCGGGGAACTTTTCCAATTTTTCTAAAAACCTAACTCGGATCATTAATAACATTTTAAAAAATTACCCAAATCGGTCCAGCCGTTCTCAAGTTATGCGCTTACCAACGAACAGAGCAATTCATTTTGATTTATATAGATCTGATGTACCCGATTAATTTGTTCGGTGATGCGATGTATCTACTGAATTCCGTGTAATGAATGATAATCAACAAACGCCGAACAGTAGGCTATGATGTAGAAATGTCACCTCCATCAGACATACGTGCATAGGTGAGGGAGCCCCCCTTAATAACATACATTTTCGGCAGTTGCATTTTTTTGTTCGGCACACCTTAATTTATTTGTAAATATCTGCAAAGTAATTTTCTAAAGCTATTAAACATGAAATAACTAGCTGCTTATTCAATTCAATAAAATAAAATAGAATTGATGCAACTTCTTTTTTAGTAATAACGAATAACATAGCTAATCATTTTGTTCGGGGGATACATTATTGATGGAAATATGATGAAATTCGTCATGAGAGTCCATCGCCGTATAGCCATACAGTAAAATTTGTTTACAATGTTTGCGTTTTGTTGTTTATAAGAAATGGTCCGGTTAATTTGTTCGGCATATATATTTTGAACTTTTATTTCATTTCATATTTGTTATCGGAAATACGAATGAATGTGTGTAGGTGCGGCTAGGCTCCTAGCCAACCAAAATGTTCGGCGACCGTATTGTTTTGAATTGTAGTGGATAATTAGGGATATTAACGAAATGCCGAACAGTAAGTTATAATAATTTTTGGAATATTTTTTGTACAAAAGCCTGGGGCGCTGTGCCCTCCATAGCCACCCTGCATGTTCGGCACTGGCCCAAACTATTTTTTTACAACGCACGCCGAACGGAAGCTTTTGATTCCAAAATCTGGGTTTTTGAAACACTTTGATCGCGCCGGCACAGCATCTTGTAAACACGGATTTTGGTCAGCGCGGCGATGCGATTTCCGAGATATGGGGCACAGATTTCTGGAATTTAAGATAGTTGTGAGCGGTAAGTTATGATACATGAAAAAAGTATTATGGGCTCCCGGTCTATACTGGGAAGGAAACAGTTTGAAAAAGAAATATTAAAAGTATGCATTTTTTGGATTAGTCTATGGGACCGGCAGAAAGTACGCATCATATGGGAATTTTTTTTAATATAATATTTTGACAAATGTCGATACATGCAATCGCTTCTGCATCAAAAGAAACCCCAAAAGATGATGTACAGTGCCGTTCGTCTTTTCTTGTTTTAATTTTAAAAATTATGTCTCAAAACACACTTATTTGGGAAAATATTGAAAAATGTTATTTGGAAAAGTTGTTTAAAACGACATTTTATAGCTATGTACAAGTTTGGAAAAAAATCTGAGATGAAAAATAAAAAATCAATTCTTGCCATAAAAAAAAATTCAATTTGGAAAAATACATTTCTGACAAAGAAACTCATTAGTAAAGCCCAAGAGTAATATTTTGAATAATATTTTGTAAGGATTCACCAGCTACTTCTATTTTATTCGAAGAAAGTTTTAAATCTGTGGATTTGCCATGTGTTCAGATGCTTCATAAGAGGTCACAGAAATATCTTCAGGACATTATGATCCCGATACTGTTTATTATTGACAAAGAACCATGTATCTACAGAATTTTAATATGAATTTTTATTAGAACAAAAAATTGATTAAATTTTTTACATAATTACATTTTATAATAAAATTAGAAGCTGAAATGATTATAAACCAAACAATTTAATACATACTCGAAAGTTTGTAATCAATTTATTTTTTGTTTGAATAAAAAATTCAATTTGAAATTATGTAGATACAAGGACCTTTATTAATAATGAACAGTATCGGGATTATAATGTCCTGGAGATATTTCAGTGACCTCTTATGAAGCAGCTGAATACATGGCAAATCCATAGATTTCAATTTTTTTCCGAATAAAATAGAAGTAGCTTGCGAATATTTACAAAATATCACTTAAAATATTACTGTTGGCCTTACTAATGAGATTCTTTGTCTAAAATATATTTTTCCAAATTGAAATTTTTATTATGGCAAAAAATTGATTTTTACTTTTGATCTCAGATTTTTTTCAAAACTTGTACATAGCTATAAAATATCGTTCTAAACAACTTTTCCTCATAACATTTTTCAATATTTTCCCAAATAAGTGTGTTTTGAGACATAATTTTAAATTTTTTTAAATTTCCCGCCAAACACGAAAAGACGAACGGCACTGTTCAACGTCTTTTGGGGTTGCTTTTGATGCAGAAGCGATTGCACATATCGATATTCGTCAAAATTTATTAATAAAAGAATTTCCCATATGATGCGTACTTTCTGCCGGTCACTGTATATAAATATATATATATATATATACTTTTATTTTTTATCCTCGAATTCTAGTAAAATAATGAGTTGAAAAATATCTAATAGAAAAGAGATTAAATTTGAATTAGATTGGTTTTCATTACGGCATGAAAGGAAGAAGTATATAAAAAAAATTGAATTTCATGAATTTCTTGACATTTACTGAAATTCTAGGTATTTATTAACTTTTATTCATTATTCTGTAATACTAGTTGAACAATAAATAACAACAAATAAGAAATAATATTCCAGTTACATTACATACTTTGTGATTACTGCAGAGAAGGAAACAGTTTGACAGTTTGAAAAAAAAATATTGAAAGTATGAACTGTTTGGACTCTATGGGGCTAGTATATTCCTCTAGAAAATTGTGTTACTTTTATTTTTTATTATCGTATTCTAATGAAATAATACGTCTAAAAATGTTTAATAGAAATGAGATTAAATTTGAATAAGATTGCTTTTTATAACTGCATGAAAGGGAGTAGTATTAGTATTTGAAAATAAAAACAAAGTAAAAGAATGGAACTCATATTAAAATAGGCTTATTATTTTCTTTCTTTGCTATATTCACTGAGTTTTAGTTTTGTAAAAACATAGGCCAATTAGTGTGTTTAGGTATATTTTTGTACTACAGAAACGGGAAGTTATTGAACAAGTTCTTGTCGTCGCGTCGAAGCGTTAAAAGCAATATTCAAAGTAAGCTATGAAATGTCTTTGTATTCGTCATGAAACCCATTTGATAATATCAGAAAAAACTTGTCAAAAGTGTTTCGCCACTTTGTGATAACGTCAAAGAGGAGCAGTATGAATTATAAATCGTACAGTATTTGTTCGTTCTTCGAAGAATCTCAGCATATGTATAAAAAAAAAGTTAAGTACTCAACGTATTTAGTGGAAGAATCTATTAAAAGAGATCAATAATATTCTATGTGAAATTGTTCTTTCTTTTGACCACAAATCTACCGCTCACAAGAACAAATTGGAATCGCAATATTATTTTTATTTCATGAAGCACAGGTATGTTATAGAAAGGAAGAAAAGTTCTTTACTCTATTTAGGCCAGTAGAGATAGACATGATTTAGCCAACATTTGATGATAATTACAAGTTTTAAAACTTCAGTAGAGAGATAGCGTACGTTCAAATTATATTTAGTCTGATTTAGTTTGATTATTAGCGCGGAGAAATTTGCAAAAGTTCTGCGAACTTTCGGAGTTTTGAAAAATTGCAATTTACATCCTCTATGATAAATTTGCAACCATTCAAACAAAATGGAAATGTTTGTTTTAACGAAAAAAAATTGTTGCTATCCTAATTTTTTTTTGAAAATTCCAAAAGTTCTGCAAACTCGAAAAAATAGCTATAATAATGTTCTTGAGAAGAGTTTTAATTTGCAACCTCTTGCGTCTGAAGGAAAATATATTTTTTCATGAAATTTATTTTTTTCATTGAAATAAGTATCGGAATTATTACAAAAGTTTCAAATAATGGTTGAAAGTGGAGATGTCCTGACGTACAATGTTTTAATTAATTTGTAATATCGTCTGCAACACGGAAATGAGGAAAAAATCAAAAGAAAAATATATTCGTATTTGTACTCTACCAAAAAAAGGAAAAGTTCTGCAAATCGGACAGACAACTCATTTTACCAATTGGTGGCAGTATAATAATTTGCAAACTATGTTACAATGCAGAATATTAGGAATATATTTTATTTTTATTTTTGCAACACCTTTGTTATCTGAATAATGAAGATTTTTATGTACCTGATAAATTACATTCATTGTGTTACCAAGTTAACTATCGACCAAGAAGAAGCTTGTCAACGGTAGGTGAAATCATTCAATGTTGAAAGCTAACGTTTTCGATATGAACTCATTACATTTATTTGTTTGAAAATATGAATAGGATGTTCATAAGATCAGATGTTATATATTCAGAAAAAAGAACTTCACTTTTATCGTGAATTTTTCAATTCATAAAAAAATATTTCTATTCAAAATTAAATTGAGAATGTTTCCTTTTTCATCATATTACAATTAGGAATTTGCATAAAAATCCTCTGAGTACGTTTGATGGAGAATCGAGAATCTCTCGACACGTTTTCATCATTTTCTTAATTCATTAAAAAATGGAAGAGATATTGAGATTTAAGAAACACTCGTACAGTTGTACATTAGTACGACTGTGTTACGTCACAGTTTTTCCCCTCTTTATTATATTATTATAATCAAGGAAATGATTGTTACGTGTCGATTACATTTCAGTCCTCCATTCGGATTCAATGGAATTTTTTATGCGAAACCACAATTGGAGTAAGAAAGTCGAGTGGAAAGGTAAATTATAATTTTATGTGATTCTAGAAATACATACTTGTGAAAAATAAATTTGAGATGTAATATCGATCTCACAAATTTTTATTTTTCAGCAACGTTTCCGTTTGATGATGAAAATTATGTACTTGCGAGATATTCAATCGATAAGGTTTTGATATACTTACTTCCATAGAGTTCGGATATTTATTTTAAAATCTCTTCAATCGCTATAAAGTCATGTTGTGACAAATGAAAAGTTTGAATGAAGAATGATTGCTTGTCTTTTCTTATGCGATAAAAAAGTTATCTCTTTTAGCAGAATTCAGCAAAACTTTGTACTCTTTCGATTGTTGCATTCGAAAATGTTAGATTACATTTATTTCACTAATTAGTCGAAAACAGTGATTGCTTCTGAGATTAATAATTAGTTTCAAATTTTGTAGTGGTTAACAACGTAACCGTATCATTCTTCGGATGCAATTTCAATGAACCAGTACAAAATACAGTGCTTTTCTTTAATGCCCCCCCCCTTTTATTTTTTGAACGGGTCAACTCCAAAAATTCAAACTTGGGATAATGAAATTGATGCATGAATACTATATTTTGGAGTAAAATTGACAGATGAAACTTTCGAGATGGCGCCATCTGGGGAAAAAAAATTAAATTGAAAGGGGGGTCTTGTGACACATTCTTTCGAAGCTTCTGACGAATACTTCACAACCCTAGAATATAAAGTCAATATCTTCACCTACTACAAAATGGCGGAACATTTAATAACATACCTGCATACAAACACATTAATATCGATATATCTAGAAATAATTGTTTTTCTCTGCCATATGGCAATCCCAAAAACCCGATAAGGTTTGATAGGTTATTTTTTGTTTAAACAAAAAATGTCAGTACGACAACGAACATCATTGTTCAGTTAAAATATTCTCATTTAGTTTTCGGTTTTACTAGTAAATAGGTACCACGTGAACTATCTCTAAAATGGTCAATTCTCGTCCATTGGAAGAAAAAATCGAAGCGATTTTTATTTACGGTGCGACGCGTAACTTTCACGAAACCGAAAGAATTTTTGATGATCGTTTCCCGAATCGTCCTATCTGTAGAAAATATTTAAGGGAACTTGTTACCAAATTTACAACTACCGGTAGTGTACAGAACAAAAAGCCCCCAGGTTATCCGTCCATTCCCGAAGAACAGCAAGTTCAAATAATTGGTGAGATGATAGTAAATCCTCAACAGTCTACTTCCTCCGTCGCGAATGTTTGTGAGGTGTGTCTTTCTACTGTGTGGAGACTTTTGAAGAGGAATAAGTATCATCCATACAAAATCAAAATGGTACACCAGTTAACTGAAGATGACCCTGATCGATTAACAGAATTCTGCGAAATTATGACGGCAACCATTGCAAGGCATCCTACCTATCTCCACAATATTTGTTTCAGTGACGAATCTACATTTTATCTCAACGGCAAGGTTCACAGACACAAATTGCCGTTATTGGAGTGACACATTTTCCGGAAAACTCATACTCAATATCCAGACAAAATCACTCTCTGAGTTTGTCCACGAACTTAATTAACACCTTGTATATTTTTCCTATTGTAAAAGGGGGAATGACTTCGTGGACTCAATGTATTAATATGCCTCTACTGAATATCTGAATAATATTCAGAGGAAAATAAACAAACATATCGTAAAAAGCGACACAATAAACAATCGTTTTCTCGAATGGAATAACATTATGCGTGCACTCAAACGATGAGATTTTAAGTGGAGATAAAAACGAAATAGGTCTTTTCTAGCACAGTGTACCTCAGTGACCTACAACTTTTTTATGGTAATTGTAAGCGATGGAAACGAAAGGGTCAAGGGATACCAACATCAGGTTTTTCGTGATTACTGATCGACAGGACCGGCTTCCAACCCAAAAACAATTTTTCCACTTTCTTGCAATAATTCCTCAAGGAAAATAGCCAATTTATTGGAACCAGTTACTTTTCCAAGGACTTCTTCAATAAAGTAGCTTATTGTGAAATCGATTTTAGATTTTCGTGGATGTGATGTGGAATGTTAAAATATGTTCATAATAATATATCTACAATTTTGTTATCTGTGTTGGAATCACTGTAAAAAATGAAAACAACAATGTCAGGACAAGTGACAGATGAGTGATTGATCGAAATAAAAAACGAAAACGAAATTTTGTGTTGATTATTTACTCGTGAAATGATCTAAGAAATAATAAACAAATATTGACAGGTTATGGGCCTTGCAAGCTTAAACATTTTTTTAAATCAGACACTAGTCAAAAATGGCCACAAAAGATGAAATGGAGGAGATCCAAAGTATCTCGAAACTGAAGAATACCGCCACCTTCCCAATGTGGGAACTTGAGCTAAAGATTCTATTTAGAACAAAAAATCTATTGGATATTGTAACCGAAATGGAAGAACAACCCGCTGGATCTGAAAATTAAGCACAAGCTAAAGAGTGGAAATAAAGGGGTGCACAAGCAATAAATTACATTCTCAAAATAGTGGATAAAAGTGGATTTAGTCAACTTTCTTTTGCAATAGTAATAGCACTAGCGATAACGTTAAGCGTTGAAACTGTTGGATCAAATGGTTTCATTTAGTCAACTATTTTGATTTTAACAATAACAATAACTTTAAGAACGCGCCTTCAATATTCCAACTTCCAAAATCTTACGGCTATCGCTAAAATATTGTCTATAATGTGCAAGTCATGACAACTGACATATACGGATACATGTTTTTTTTCTTTTATTATTTAACGTCGGCCTATTTCTGCTACCAAGGCTAAACACCGACGCCGGTGAGCACACTCCTCCCAACCGGAAATTTTGCCGAATCCTCTGTTCCATAGTTACATGTGAATTCTTCTTCTTCTCGTTAGGTTTTTTGGTTTTCTGACTCCATACGGTGTCAATTTCACCAGATCAGGGGTTGTATAATTTCACAAACATCAAATAGTATTCATCAAATATATAAATATATATGATCATATACTATGACAGACAAAAAACTTGGAATCTCTTCCATATCGGGTATTCTCTCTTTCCGACAAATCCGTTGACATCTGGCCTGGTTACCAGCGTAGAGAATGAGATACTTGTAGAACTTCACACACATTTAATTTGCTTAACAAATATATAAATAGTTAGGTCCATAAAGATGGCCTATGGACTTTCACAAACATAAAACTGACTCCCATTTCCGACATGACATCCACGTGCCCTCTTTGAAAGCAGCTCTCTATTAAACTGCTAAAGCCTTGGTTTCCTTCAAAAGTCGCTGACGGCTACGACCGGGTAGCCGCAACCAAGTCGTTGAGACATCTCCAAAGCATTTTAAATGCTCCTGTTTTCCTAGCTGCTGCCGAGTCGTTACTACTAACTACCGGTCGCCGTTCGTTTAGACGCCATTTCGTAACGAATTTGACAGTAGTGAATCAGATGGTTTTGCGCTGTCATAAGTGTCTTTTACTGTATTTTTTCCACAGCAGAGTAAAAAAAAAGTTTTTAGTTATGACGGTATGTAAAAGTTTGTACTAGTCAGTTATAATAACAATAATTACATTTTAAATTTTTTATAAGAAACGGAAGATATGGGTTCAACAGATGATGAACAACTAGTGCATCACATATCCAAGTTCCCAGTACTGTATGCTCCGAAAAACGAGTCATATTAAGTTATATACGAAGATATATAATGGCGACTGGCGAGGCCGAGGAAACAGATAGTGTCGTGACGACCTGGTCCAGGCTACCCGGACGTAGTCGTCAGCGACTGCGACTTTTGGAGGAAACCAAGGCTTGAGACATACTTGGCGTCGATGCTTTCCTTTTCCTTCATCTCCATGATCGCAAATAAACAAAACACATTTCAAATTGAAAATTGCCATATATTTACTAGAACACAGAACTGAGCGAACTGTCACTCTCATGCCTATCTGGTCATTCTTAAAGTTATTGCTAAATCTAAATTCGTTGTATGAAATGGCTTCAGTATATAATTATTCTTACGTTAATCGCTATTCTTATTCCTATTGCTAAGAAAAGTTGACTAAATCCACCTTAAGAGTGCTAAAATTCACCTGATGGTTTGTGAGTCATCAAAGGATGGGTTCTCAATGCTTGTGCCAGATGCAGAAGAAAATAAGTTTAATACATTTTTTTTAAAGACAAACTTTTATTTATACAAATGCACTAAAAAGGAAAACATAATTTCTTTCATTGTTTGATCTAGGTTATTCTGTGAGTAACAGATTCAAAAGCTTGCCGTGGATACAAAATAGGTAATCTTGCGCGGCAAGATTTTGAATCTGTTACCCACAGAATAACCTAGATCAAACAATGAAATACATTATTTTTTCCTTTTTAGTGCATTTGTATAAATAAAAGATTGTCTTTAAATATTTTTTTTATAATCTTTATATTCAACTTTTTAGTTCTGTTTTCATTACCAACTAATGAAAGCTTGAAAGAAAAAGCCATATGAAGGGAGAGAAAATAAGAAATGAAATGCATAAAGTACACAAAGTCGTCTTCACAAAAGGTTCAATATAAATTGAAATAAAATTGGTAGACCGACAGGCAAAAAACAACTACTTTCCTAGCAAATACCACGTAGAACGATGAATGATACTCACCTGACAATCCATCCAAACTTCCATATAAATGGATATTGTTCGCAAATGTTTCTTTCTGATAAGCTCGATTATGTTTAAATTCATGTCGTGTCCGCCTAACAATCCGTATACCGGTTTCAGGCTTTTGGCCCTCATTAGTACGGAGTAGTCACCAGCCAGAGATCCGGAGAGCTCTGGCCGAAGCGAGACACAACATAAATAAAATCATCATCGAGCTCAAAACATCTTTAGGTGCGTCGGAAAAGATAACTTTTAACCGGCGGCACCTAGTGACAGAAAGAAACACTCCATACATTTCTCCTACCTCGATATTATTCTAAATAAAAGATTACTTCTCAGTAGGAGTGGCTCAATTGCCCAACTGGCATATTTAATGAAAGAAAAAGCCATATGAAGGGAGAGAAAATAAGAAATGAAATGCATAAAGCACACACAGTCGTCTTCACAAAAGGTTCAATATAAATTGAAACACAATTGGTAGACCGACAGGCAAAAAACAACTACTTTCCTAGCAAATACCACGCAGAACGTCGAATGATATTCACCTGACAATCCATGCAAACTTCCATATAAATGGATATTGTTCGCAAATGTTTCTTTCTGATAAGCTCGATTATTTTTAAATTCATGACGTGTCCGCCTAACAATCCGTATACTGGTTTCAGGCTTTTGGCCCTCATCAGTACGGAGTAGTCACCACCCAGAGATCCGGAGAGCTTTGGCCGAAGCGAGACACAACATAAATAAAATCATCATCGAGCTTAAATGTATGTAGTGTTTTTTTCTGTCACTAGGTGCCACCGGTCGAAAGTTATCTTTTCCGACGCACCTAAAGATGTTTTAAGCTCGATGATGATTTTATTTATGTTGTGTCTCACTTCGGCCAGAGCTCTTCGGATCTCTAATTGGTGACTACTCCGTACTGATGGGGGCCAAAAGCCTGAAACCGGTATGCGGATCGTTAGGCGGGCGAACACGACATGAATTTAAACATAATCGAGCTTATCAGAAAGAAACATTTGCGAACATTATCCATTTATATGGAAGTTTGCATGGATTGTCAGGTGAATATCATTCAAAGTTCTGCGTGGTATTTGCTAGGAAAGTAGCTGTTTTTCGCCTGTCGGTCTACCAATTGTGTTTCGATTTTTATTGAACCTTTTGTGAAGACGACTTCGTGTGCTTTATGCATTTCATTTCTTAATAAAAGCTTGTTTTCAGTTTTTTTTTCATTCATTTATTTTTTATTTTCTAATATTTATAATGTTAAATAACTAGTTTATCTCTATCTAATTTATTCTCGATTCTTGACAATTCTGAATAGAATCGGATAAATGCATAATGCATTGTCACCGGAATTATGTACACCTGCCAAATTCCAAAGCAATCGGACAATTGAAGGCCAAATTTAATTAAATTTACAAAGACAGACAGACACCGGAACAGGAAAAATTAAAATGCAAGCTTGTAAAAAAAAAATTTGACCTAAAAATCATAAAACTTATTCGTCATTTTGGAGCCGCCATATTAAATTTTTGAATTTTGACAAAAAAATCATAATCTCCCACCCTGAAAACCCCCAGATACCAATTTTGAATAGAATCGCACCATAATCACAAAATTCGTCCGACATTTTGGAGCCGCCATATTGAATTCTTAAATTTTGATAAAAAAATTATAATCTCCGACCCCAAAAACCCCCAGATACCAATTTTGAATAGAATCGGACCATAATCAAAAAATTTCCACCGGCCTTTTTTTTCTTAACAAACATCTCATAATGCATTGTCACCGGAATTATATACACCTGCCAAATTTTGAATCAATCGGACGATTAGAAGTGGGCAAAATTTAACTGCAAGATTTGATTACCGACACACAGACACTGGGAACTAAATAAAAGCTTGTAAAAAAGGAAGTAATCAAAATGAAAGGGTAGCCTTCAAAACCACAATTAAAAAGGACAACAAATCCAAAGGAAAATGTTTCAACTGTGACAAATTTTGGACATTCGGCTGACAAATGTAGAAATCCGAGGAATGGAAAATGTTCCATTTGCAGAAAATCAAATCCCAAAGAAGATGACTGTTGGTTCAAGCAAGAAAAGTTTGAACAGCACTCAAATATAAGACTCAATTGCTCTATCTACAAAAACGGTGGTCATGATGGAAATAATTGTTTATCCAAAAAGAAATCAAACCAAAAAGTTAGTTTTCTTACTGAAATCGGCAAAATCATCGAAGTTGAAGAAAGTCTGCTCACTGAAGAGGGGGTAGATGATATATTAATCGTGGGCAGCGGATGCAATAGTCATATGGAAACAAAGAGATCTATGCTGAGCGATACTCAAGGAGAATAAAATAGTTTTGAAAGTGCTAGAACAGGAGTTACTATGAAAATACTGGCTGTACAAAACTATGAAGCAAGAAATGTAGACTTAACAAACGAATCAGTTGGAGAAAAAGTGTTATTCACACAAAACGCTGTATTTTTTTCATAATGAACATTTTATAATAGAAAGTCTGAATGAACTTTATCAAATAAGTCTTAAAAAAGGAAAACAGTCCTTCTATCAGAAACAAATGAAACATTGGAATGACACCGTAGATTAGGATCTCTAAGTTTTGAAAACATGGCAAAGTTGAGCAACATGGCTGATGGAATACCAAACACTTAAAAATTCGAAGATGTTTGTAAAGTTTGCTTGTCATCAAGACAGACCAGATTGCCTTTCAATAAAGAAAGAACAAGGACAGAAAGACCACTGGAAGTCATACATGCTGATCTATGTGGCGATATTGACCCACTCACATATATGATGAAAAACATTATTTTATGACAGTTGTCCCATTTACTAAAGTGATCCTGTTAAAAAACAAATCTGAAGCACAAGAAATATTGAAGGCTTACATAAATGCATCAGAGGCTCACTTCAATTCGAAAGTGTCGAGACTGAGATATTACCGAGGAGGGGAGTTCCCAAGCAATACCTTTAGATCCTCGTGCTGGAAAAGAGGTATTGAAATAAATTATACCATTACTCATACCTCAAAATATAATTCTACATCAGAAAAAATGCATCTGACTAAAGTTTCTAATCTAGCATGGTAAAAGAAATATGGGGAGAAGCTGTGCTGACTGCAGCATATCTAACAAACAGAAGCCCAACTGTTACAACAGATTCACTTCCTGCTGGTTCAGAAAGAAACAAGATCTCACAAAACTCCAAACATTTGGAATTTGGATGCACAGCATATGCCAACCAACTTGGATATCTAAAAAAAACTAGGAAGCAAGAAGCATAGATTTGTTGGATATCCTGGAAACGGGAATAGACTGTGTATCGAAGAAGAAAGGTAAATTAATGTACACCGAGATGTTGTTTTTGAAAGAAATTGAAGAAATATCAAGAAGAACTGGCAAACAAGGAGAAGAAAATCATCAAAACCATAGGTATGGGTTCAGAAATAGAAGAAATATTAGTATACCAACGAAATAAGATGACTAGTTGATGTATTCTGATGATCATACCAAGACTGTTCGGACGATGATGCCAAAAATAAATGGTTAGCTGCCATCGAAGAAAAAAAAGAAGCTGTAAGACAAAATAAAACTTGTAACTTTGTGGAAATTAAAAAAGCTAGAGGAAAATAAATATTGCATAGTAGATGGATATTCCGAGTGAAATAAGTTGGTAGAAACAAGAAAAGACTGGTGGTGAGAGGTTGTCGGCAAAAGTCGTACATGGACTTCAAAGAAATTTATAGTCCAGCCGTAGAAACCAGTTCTCTTAGACTACTACTTGCAATAAATTCACAACATGCCTTTCATATGAAATCTGCCGTTCTCAATCGAGATTTAAATGAAGAAATATTTATGAGAGTGCCTGAGGGATACAATATGCCCAGAAAAGTTTGCCTTCTCAAAAAGGCACTCTGTGGTATAAAACAAGCAACACAACAATGAAATAATAGGCTCACAACGTGCCTACTGCAGGCCACCAAACTTCATCTAGGAATCCATATGGATGACGAGATTGTTGTTGGAGAAAATGTGTGTAACAAACTTACAAAATTATTTAGACGTTGAGAAAGAAGATGGAATATATCCAAAAAAATACTATACTTAAAAATTCCTGAAGAAATATAATATGGGAGAATGTATACCAATGGAAACTCCAATTTCACTGCAAGAAAAAGAAACTACAATAGATAAAAACAAAAGCTATCTCCCTTATGATAAAACAGTGGGAAGTCTTATGAATCTCTCATGTAAAACCAGACCGGACATTACTTCGGCAGGAAACTATGAAAGTCGATTCCTTCAAGATCCCAAGGAAAGAAGACTGGCGGTCTCGTCGGACAACTTCACGTCGAGTGCAATAAACACTTTTTGCACGAGTTGCATACAATATTTTTCCTGCGTTCATGCAAAAACCAAAAATTATTTTATTCAGATGGAAACTAAAAAGGGTACTAAAAATTGCGTCAATTTGACGTTTATGTTTGTCATGATCTGTGCAATAAACATTTTTTTTATAATAATACACTTATATGCCCATAATCCGTTTCATAATATAAGTTTATTCAGCAATAGAAATAGAAATACAGTAGAAATAGAAATACAGTAGTTCAGTACAAAAATCAACTGTATTCTAAAATAATATATCTATAAAATCTATTTAGACAATTTGACCTTAACTATTACTGGAATTGGGCGCACTATGGTATTCTAAGATACTGTGTGTGCGACTCTTCTGTTTGTAGAGTTGTTTCTGAGGTACTGACTATGTCAATGTTTACATAGGCACAATATATTAAGTACATTCGTTAAGAAAGGAAAAGTAGTTTGATGTGTGTAATTTATTTTAAGTGAAGTGAACATTAGGTAGCTTATTTTATTTATTTATTTTTTAATATTTTTCATTCAAGGTAAATAAGGGTGAAGTATGTTTGTATAATAAATTTTATAATGTCTTTTTTAATTTTATAATGAGATCCATTATGATACAGATTTTTCATAACAATACAGATTTTTAATCAATAGAAACCCATAATTTTTCAATCATGCTGTGCATTTGACGTTTGTCCTAGATTCCTATCCAATTGTTTTATTTGTCAAAATCAGAAGGTATTAAATTTTCGTAGAATATAGCTAAACTTCGATAATTATATTATCAAAATGACTGATATCACCGATATAGAAGAATTACCATCGACTCCTCCACACATATCGGAAAAAGCAGAAAATGCAGTACACAATATTTCACCCCAAAAATCTAAGAAAGTGTACAAAAAACTATATCAACGGTTTATGGACTGGAGAAATACAAATAATATTCCGTTATACTCCGAAAATGTTTTGATTGCTTATTTTCAAGAATTGATGGAAACTATGAAATCATCTAGTACATGGACACATTATTCAATAATAAAATCATTGGTAAATATCAACCATAATATAGACATTTCTAAATATAAGAAGTTTTATTAAAGCGAAAGTCCAGAGGATATGTTGAAAAAAAATCAAAAATATTTTTACCTGAACAAATAAAAACATTTATCGACGAAGCACCCGATGAAAAGTTTTTATTTATAAAAGTAAGTATCTACCTAACATTGCATTTCTAAAAATTTTGTCATGATTACATTTTCCATTCGACTCATGCATGATATATTTCATTAATGTCGAGAAAACTTGATAAGTTAACTCGTGGCGAAGCGGGCTAAGGCGCTAGATTTGAACTATAGACTACAGTATGAGACGCGGGTTCGAAGCTAGCCTAGGTCATCCTGCTTTTTATTTCATTTTTTCTTTTTTTTCTTTTCTTTATTTCTTATTGTTGTATTTTTTTAATTTATCTTTTTGTTTTAGGTAGCAATGATTTTTGGAATAATGGGAGCATGTCGAAGACATAAACTACATGACCTAAAATGTGAAAATGTCGAAGATATGAATGGAATCTTAATTGTTAATGTGGTGGAAACTAAAACAAAAGTACAACGAACATTTACAATTACCGGCAAATACTACGAAATTAGTAAAAAATATATGATTTCTACGGCCGAAAATTTGCCCCACCCCTTCTTTTTCCGTTAATTATTTTAATGGAAAATGCACAATTCAAAACATTGGTATTAATAGTTTTGGTAATTTAGGGAAGCAAATAGAAACATATTTAAATCTGCCTGATCCGAATTTATATACAGGGCATACAGGACATCTGCAACCGTATTAGTTGATGCCGGTGGTGATATTACTGCATTAAAACGTCATAGTGGCTGGAAATCCAATTCAGTGGCGGAAGGCTACATTGATAATTCGGTTTAGAATAAAATCAGCATTTGCAATACAATATTGAACTCTATTGAGACTAGCAATAATGAAATAAATGTAAATATTCCTTCCACTTCCGGATCAGTGGGAACTGGAATAAACTTTTCAAACTGCACAATAAATAATCTTAATATTTTTAAGAAATCAGATTAATCACAATTATTATGTTCAATATAAATATAAATAGAATGTTTATAGTTTTCCTATATCCATGGTAATACCTGAGGTAATACCATTAATTACAATTTTGTAGATTTTTTTATAGAAATACGAGTAATTACTGCTATTGTGTTCAATACAAATAAAAATATAAATATAATATTCATAGTTCTTCTTCTTCTTCTTCTTCCATCGTTATGGCGTCTGACCAATAAGGTATACAATTCGCCAGATCTCTCTCTCTTACGTAATCTCTTACGTAATCAAGACTTCGTAATTATGGGGCACCCTGGAAGTCTCACTCGAAGTGATACCACAAGTACCCCGTTAATTTTTTCAATGCACTTATGCAGCAATATTCTCATACAGTTTTCTTCATCTTACCTGAAGTCGCCCCCTTTTTCCGACAAGTTCGTTGTCATCTGGCCTGGTTACCAGCGTAGAGAAGAAAGGAGCAGATTTCTAATATGTTCAGTTGTTAAACTTCACTAACATTTAAATATTTTTGTAATGCACGTATTTCTACGGCTGGACAATCACAAACATAAACCTGACTCCCAACCACGAGGACGCCAACAGTCCTCATCCACGGTCAGGAGGCGAATCATGATTCATAGTTCTTCATTATTTATCGGGTGTAGAAAAAATAGCGTATGCAACTCTCATGTAATGGTTATTAATACACTCGCATAAACCATACGAAACTCGCCTTCGGCTCGTTTCGTATCCCGGTTAATGCTCGTGTATTAATAACCATCATTACATGATCGTTGCATAATATACTAATTGCACACTGCAATAAAGAACCAATTTTTTCACTAAATATAGTTCGATAAAGTTTTTTTTTGCATGAACGTAGTTTTTTTATCATTCTCAAATTGAAGCGATATGCTCTTGAAATAATATCTGATTTATATGTGAGTACTAAAGGTAAATGTTTGTTTATTTTACTTTTATAAAATGTTCATGTCAAAAAAACTGTATTGTAACATTGTTATATAAAACTAACAAAATTGTATTGCCATTAAGGGGAAATATTGAATGTTGGAATATGTTGGTCATATTGCCTTTACAATTTTGTTATCTGTGTGAAACGAAAATAACAATGGCATGACAAGTGACAGATGAGTTGTTAGAAAATAAAAAACCGGAAACAAAGTGTTGTGTTGATTATTTACTCATGAAATACTCTAAGAAATAATTAAAAAAATCAAGCAAAATATTGACATGTGATGTTTTGAACTGCTTTCTCGGATTTCTCTTCGCGTATTGTTCTTGGAAGGTCTGATCTTACCACGTTTCGGCATAATTACTTTTGCTGTTTTCAGTCGATGTTTCGTTGATTCGAACTTGACTGATCTCTTCGTGGTACTCCTCAATTTATAGAGGTGGTATGTCTGTCACGCCTGTTCGCACTTGTACGCGCTTCGCTTCCTGTATAACCGGAAGAACCCGTCGATGGATTCGCTGTTGCCATATCTCTGTTCTGATTGGGTCGCTGTATTGTGTTCCTTTGCTTCACTTGTCGACGGGCTGAAATAGATTTCCAGGTTGTTGGCAGTTTCTGTCATCCATCTTATTAAAACGGTGTAGTCCCTTCTGAATTTCGATGGCTTCTCTAGCTGTTCTTGAATAGAACTTCATGTCACTCATTGATGATCGTACATTTTCAGACAGTGAATGTGTGTATTATTTGTTTCATATGAATAGTTTGTGTTCTTCTTTGTTTGAATGTTCTACGATTTCTTTGGCCAATGTACGTTTTCTTGCAGTCTTGCAGGTATTTCGTAGACCCCTTGGCACTTCAAATTGCTTCCAAATTAAACTTCTATTGGAGCAAGTACTACCCGGAACGCTATTCACAATGGGCTATTAAATATTTTGATGCGTCGCCAAATCGCTTTTGACCCATCATTAGGCATGCACTTATTTTAGCTGACAGGTGCACGAATTTATGCAAATTTATTGACATCTGTCAAACACCCAAAAAAAAAGGAGATTGTTTTTTAACAATTATTGGAAAAGCTAGTTTGCTTTTTTCCACTCAGTGGGAACGTAGGTTGCTTTTGTTCACTCTAAACGGCATTTAATTGGTTGGCAGTGTTAAATAATAATATTTTGATTGGATCATGAAAAGCGAGTGTATTAATCAGTGATACTCATCTGGAAGAGAACGAGGTCACAATATGACATATTACAGCGTTGCCAATATGTGGAAGATTTCGAATTTTCTTGTTTTTTTATACTATATTGAACGGCTTTATTGAGGATTAAAATCAGTAGAACTACATAAAACAACAATTTTCATTAGTTTCCGTTAGTGTCTTCTTGATCATCAAGTAATAATGTTTTTTTTTGTTTTCTGCTTTATGCAAAATAAGTTAGGTTAGATCTCATGCACTCTAGTTGGCCCCCATGGACTGTATTGTGGCACATACGTTCTACAGGGCTCCACCTCCTCCGACATGGTTGCCCCCATGAGGAGTCAGCCCATTTCGCACATAGTGGAAAACAACGTATACTATGATTTGTTTGAAAATATGAACAGGATGTTCATAAAATCAGATGTGGTTCAAGATAACCTCTTGTGGGGTATTCATGTATCTCCCACTTATTGTGGCTACCTTTACTGGATTCCCAAAATATCTAAGATTGCTAATTTACTAACTTACTCGGTTGAAATACAATCAGTGCGGAACTGTATATGATTTTTTTATAGCAGTAGTAATAAAAACTGAAATATTTCATTCAAATTCATTTATTTCTAGTTTTTGTCAAATCTCAACTCATCATCATTATCCTCATCGTCGCCGTAATCATCATCAGAAGAATCAAAATTTATTATAAGGGACTGAGCAAATCCAACTTATCTAGCCCAGTAAAATTTGATTTTTTGTTCAATATGTTGAACGGCTTCAGCCTATACATCATGTATAGTTTTGTTTATAGGTTCTTTCCATATAATCAGTGATTTTTCAGCTGAACTGCCATCTCTACCCACATTATCTCTATGTTTTTTTTTTGTTAATCCCCAAATATGTTCGATATGATTGAACATGCAGTGATATGGTGGAAGACGAAGCACTTGTGGTCTATATTTTTCTGCAAGCGTATCAGCTTCTCTCTACGAAATGAGTATACAGGGTGTAAACTAACTTGCTGCACTACCGCTAACACATGATAGTCCATAAAAATTTTTTTTTTTCAAATATTCTCGATGAGTACTTAATAAGCCAGAAAACAAAAATGAAGAACCTACCTGTTTGGTTACTGCTAAACAAGTTCGATAACGTTCACCCTAATGGTGTCAATGTGTCCGGACTGCTCGGTGGCTCTTTGTTCTCTTTTATTTCTCAATTCATATGAGCGAGTTCGATTTTGGCTAAATTGAGAATATGCCGTTCCATCAAACCGGGATATGGATCATCTTTTCTCTATCTAAAACCAATTTTTTTTTAGAATTATCCATAAAGATGTTTACAACATTTAAAAATATCACATTCCACCAGTTCATATTCCAAAGTTTTCAAAGTGATAAGTTTTCCTGTTAGTGTACATATCATAGATCACATTTTAAATTAATGTTTGGGAAAATATCCGATATTTGAGACATGCCGTCTGACAATATTTATGAATTCTAACCTCCTGAACACGAATCCGAAGTGAAAACGCGACGCACTCAAATACTTTCTGAGTTACGGCCCTTCAACAGTAAAAATACTCTAATTTCTCAGTTCTATTTTCGGCCACTGGAAACGCTCAACATTCGTCTTTCTTTTGACCAAAACATCACACACACTCTCCATCGCGTGTTTTAAGCACACTTTTGTAATAAAAACTGCCTTTTTCCAATATCTTCACCCTTCTTCACAACGTGAACAGATCATATGACTCCATCTGATGACCATCAAACACATAGTGATTTTTATTCTTACGAAAATGCGTTTTTTCAGCTTCTCAAAAATATACTTTTTTGTTTCGTCAATAGATGGCATGTTGTCTTTTTTTGAATAGGTTAATATTATCGCAGATGAAAATGTATATTTTGAAAACAAATGGCCCCTCTTTTGGTTATCAATTGTTTTCAAATAAATTTAAAAAAAAACTGAAAAAATTACCGCTAGCGAAGTGCCCGCGAGCGTAGCGAAGCGTTATTTGAAAAAGATGATCGGTTGGCCATACATTTGGATAGCAAAGTGAACTAAATTAGGTTAGGTTATGCCCCCTTCTTTTACGTAAGATATTGACTGTATTTATAGAGCGGGCCGAAACACGCCTTCGGCATCTCAATCCGCTTCGTGTTTAGAAGGTAAGAATTCATAAATATTGCTCGACGGCATGTCTCAAATCTAAATATCGGATATTTACATTATTATCGATACATAGGTCTTATAGAAAGAAGTCATTAGTTCTGGAAATAACTTTTTTATTGTAACTTTGACGTTTAGAAGTTTAACTCGTGCAATGATTAATCATCGGTGATGGCACTTCTAGCAACGATGATAAACATTGCACTAGTTTTATTACCTCCGAAAATGCGTATTTTGGAACATATTATATATATATACAGTGTGACCCACTTAAGACCGGAGCACCCTTATAAAATCTACATTTTCCGACCGATTTAATTTTTTATTTTCTCAGCAGGAAGAGTATCATACTATGATTTTTTTTATGTTCTAAATTGCTAAATTTCATTAGCGATAATTTTCGTGAAATTTTAACTCTACCACTGGATTCAGCATCCTTCATTCAGGTAAATCCTGGAATTTCATTCGAAAATATTCATTCGCAACAAAGTTATAACAATATTAATTTTGATAACATACCATTATTTATGAATATTTCAGACAAATTCTGAGAATCTGTCACTGTCAACACAAACGTAGAAGATCGTTGGGGTTTCTGGTAGAAATTCGAATTCATAACACAAATTGTTCTCGAGTTATAACATATTGTAGAATGGTATTTTTGGAAAAAATTTAATATCCATAACGTCGAGAAACTTTATTTTGATTTTAATTCCAAATTTTACGATGGCTAATAAATGACTTCGATAATACAACATTGAATAATCTTGGTCCATAATTATCTAATCCTAATCGATACATTTCAAATTTTTGTTGCTTCCACCAAACCACCATTCAATTCTATACATTTTTCATATCTCTCGACTATTTTTGAGTCCTTCGGGTGTTATTTCTCTACAATATTGACGTATTCTTTCACACAACTCCTGTCTAGTTCTTGGGCGGGATTTGTAAACTTTTTGTACAAGAAGACCCCACAAGAAGAAGTCAAGTGGGGTCAAATCGGTGGACCTGGGTGGCCATCCAATCAATTCACTTCCTCGACCAATCCAGTGATGAGGAAACTGTTCATTCAGCCATTGTTTCATAATTCCAGCATTATGCATAGAGCATCCATCTAATTGAAAATGTAAGTTTATTCGCTCAACAATAGGAAGATCATGAATAGCATTCCATAGTTCAGTTCTGAAAAATTCTAGTAAATGGAATTTATATTTTCTTCGAACAAAAATGGGACTATGATTCGTTCATTCAATATTCCGCACCATACATTAACTTTTTCCGAATATTGTCCTTTGCAGTTTATAACCCAATTACGGTTTTCGGTTGCTCGAAATCTAGTGTTTTGAGATGAAACAACACCGTTGGTCGTGAAAGTGGCTTCATCGCTAAATAATATACACTCTAAAAAACGTCTGTTTCTCAGGTATTCTCCTTGTGCCCACAAACAAAACTCTAGTCGTTTTTGTTGATCTCCGTCTTCCAAGGTATGCAAAAACTTGGGTTTGAATGGTTTCATTTTGTATTTTCTCAGGCATCTCCGTATGTTTTGCCTTGGTGAATTCAAATCTAGGCTCGCCACTCTCAAACTGGCATTGGGATCATTCCTAAAGTAATCCAATATAACCTGTTCGTGTCCAATCCTTCTTCTTACATTATTTCTCAAAATATTCTTCGGTACAGCTCCTGTTTCATTGAAACTTTTATTTATTCTGTGCGCTGTACTATAACTGCTAGGGGGGCGATCTGGATGTCGATCATTGAATATTTTGAATACCTCTCTTTCACTTCATTGTATCCAGAAAGATGCACAATTTCTATTTTTTCCTGCAAAGACAATTGTAAAGCCATAACGTAATATCGTCCTATTGTAATTGAATATTAATCAATATCTTTCTCACATTCGAATCATGAGACTCAATCTGTCATTGTCAGGGCTTACTTTTATTTTACTCAAATAACTATTGAAAATAATAACGTCATCACAGCCCACCTTTCTCGAGTTAGATACATTTTTAAATTCTCAATTCAATAATAATATTTTGACACTAGCGAACGAAGAAGGAAACAAAATGACTTTGCGGAAGAAGTCGGATAGAATGTATGAGGAGATAATACCAGAACTCAAAAGCTCTGACTGTATCTTTCAAAAATTGTTTAAACAACTGATTATGATTAACTGTTTTTCGACTTCATTACTTTACTCCAAATGTGTACCCCTTTCTAGATGTTATAGAGAACAATTTGTGTTATGAATTTCTACCAGAAACCTCAAAGATCTCCTACGTTTGTGTTGACAGTGTTGCCGATTCTCCGAATTTGTCTGAAATATTCATAAATAATGGTATGTTATCAAAATTAATATTGTTATAACTTTGTTGCCAATGAATATTTCCAAATGAAATTTTGGGATTTACCTAAATGGAGGATGCTGACTCCAGTGGTTAAATTCCACGAAAATAATCGTAATGAAATTAAAATTTAGAACATAAAAAAAATAAGTTCCCAAATTTGGAATTAATTTGCAAATTTGGTAAAGTAGACTTTTTGATACTCTTCTTGCTGAAAAAAAAAAATTCAATCGGCCGAAAAATGTAGATTTTATAAGGGTGCTCCGGTCTTAAGTGGGTCACACTGTATATATATATATATATATATATATATATATATATATATATATAATATATATATATATATATACATATATATAGATATATATATATATATACAGGGTGTCCCACATTCGATGACCTATAAGACGTTTCTGGAGAACGGGACACAGGATAATTTTGAAAATTTGGTTTTGGGTAATTAGTTCTGCTCTATCGATCTAAAATATTTTCAGCGCTGCCGCGTCGCCGCTTTTATTGAAAAATAGCAACAACTTTGATTTTTTAAATGTGACCCCCTGTATATTATTGCATTTTTTGCTTTGCTATTGCTTTACGTTCATTTTTGTGGTATACTTCCCCATACCTATCTCAAGCGGTTTTCGAGAAATTCATTGATTTCCTTATTTTTTGTGCAAAACATAGCTTCAATCAAATGTTTATTACTGCGGTATTTGGACTCGAACAAAGCTGGAATTTTGGGTATAGTTTACCAATGTTCTGTGTATTAGTCGTTCAAAATTTGTGATTTTTCCGATAGATACAAAAATGGCGAAAAGTGCATTTTTGTAAATGGAACACCCTGTATATCAGATATCCTGGAAGACAATTGAAGTTCCTTCCAAATTATGTATCATGTTCCTATACCTAAATAGTCTGGTTTCCGAAGCTTCTATAAACATTTAAAATATCTGCATTTGAATATGTATTATTATCCATTTTGACAGAAACACCATGGAAATCACTGCTTGTCAAACTAAAAGATTGTCTTGCTTTTTTTAAGTCACGGCACACTACCACCATTTCCATTTTCCAGTATAACAAATCGAAATAGGTAATATTACCCAATCTGTAATGATTCGCTTAAAAATGTTGATACTTTTGGAGATACAGCTGAAACTTGTTTTTTTCTAACTCTCAGATAATGCAATTTGCTTTTAGCAAAGTTAATTGAAAAAATATCTCAGGAAAATTTGGAAATAGGTTTGAGTCAAACTCGAAAAAATGTCTATTAGTAATTATTTTTCAGATCATCCTGTATATATCATTTCAGTTTCTACTTCCTAATCTGATTTCTTTTTTCGAGTATGACTCATATCTATTACTAAAATTTCCTCAGATATTTTTTTAAATTAATCTATGGCAAGACTGAATTGCATCTGAGAGTTAGAGAAACATTCAAGTTCCAGCTGTATCTTCAAAAGTGCGATGAAACCTCAAGTCTCAAGGTCTTTTTCCTGAAAAAGAAAACTGCGGGTTCTGCTGCACTTTGGGAACTTTATAAAAGGTAGATATTGGTATACAACATGTTCAGTAAAAGTTATTTGTATTTGTCAGTAGAATCCAAAACCAGAATGAAATACTGGGTGTGAAATTAGAAAGTTGATATTTGAAAGTACATGTGGCAACACTGCAGTATTTATATCTCAGATCTCCAGAAACGTCGAATAGGCCATCGAGTTTGGAATACCTATATATTAATCATTCTTTGTACAATCAGTTCGTCATCTCATCATTCATACACTTCAATACACCACCGAACCTTCTGCATGTTCTAGCTATAATTTGATCACATTGACCATGAAGATTAACAATTTCATCAAAACTTCGTTTGAATAGTTACTGCCTTCAATTTTGATCCTTTTCTGATCAAATTTTTGGTGATGACCGCGCAAACGTTTTATTATTGGTGCACTAATTGTGAATTTTCGTAATGACATGTTCCATGACATTTAATACAAAATATGGCAAAATATTTTTTTTTTATTGGTGCCCCTTTTTACCCATTTAAAGCACGCCTCAGCGTGTTTAAATCGAACTTTAAAAAACGCGCGTTTTTTAAAGGTAACCATGACAACATCAACAAATCGAGAAACGTGAAGTCTAAATGACAATTTTTTTTTATTGGTGCCCCTTTTTACCCATTTAAAGACCCTCAGCGTGTTTAAATGAACTTTAAAAAACGCGCGTTTTTTAAAGGTAACCATGACAACATCAACAAATCGAGAAACGTGAAGTCTAAATGAAAAATTTTTGATTATTGATCTGACAGGTGTACCTTGTAACGTCAGATAAAATATTACTCACAATTCGTTCATTTATATGTGCTCCTCCATCCATTTGATGAACTTTTCATATTCTTTTTTATATATATCACTGGATTTTCGCGGTATTAACCGCGATTCTGCCTCACTATTCAAAAAATCGATATTAGAATCATTCATTTTTGAGCTCTGGTGACAACAAATATTGATCTTTGGTAACAAATTGCAAATGAATGTTTTCTCATTTCCATGACAACGAAAGGTATACTGATGTCACATCACGAATTCAACCTTCTTGCATTATTAGTTCTTATTTCTATTTTTTGTAGTAATAATACCAGTATATATGATTTCAAAGTGCACCAATAAAAAAAAATAACGTAAAGTATTCGTGGATAACTGGTCTTAAAAACACTTGCTCTATTTCGAGCACTCCGGCTACGCCGTCGTGCTCGAAAAATCGCGCGTGTTTTAAAGCCCTTTTTATCCACTTATACTTTAATATACTACTGATTATTGATCTGACAGGAGTACCTTGTAACGTTAAATAAAATATTACTCACAATTCGTTCATTTATATTCATCCATTTGATGAACTTTTCATATTCTTTTTTATATATATCACTGGATTTTCGCGGTATTAACCGCGATTCTGCCTCATTATTCAAAAAATCGATATTAGAATCATTCATTTTTGAGCTCTGGTGACAACAAATATTGATCTTTGGTAACAAATTGCAAATGAATGTTTTTCTCATTTCCATGACAACGAAAGGTATACTGATGTCACATCACGAATTCAACCTTCTTGCATTATTAGTTCTTATTTCTATTTTTTGTAGTAATAATACCAGTATATATGATTTCAAAGTGCACCAATAAAAAAAAATAACGTAAAGTATTCGTGGATAACTGGTCTTAAAAACACTTGCTCTATTTCGAGCACTCCGGCTGCGCCGTCGTGCTCGAAAAATCGCGCGAGTTTTAAAGCCCTTTTTATCCACTTATAATTTAATATACTAATTTAGGTATAGGAACTTGATACATCATTTGAAAGGAACTTCAATTGTCTTTCAGGATATTCGATAATATACAGGGTGTTCCATTCAAAAGAATGTACTTCTCACAATTTTTGTATCTATCGGAAAAGTTACAAATTTTGAACGACCCTGTATAATGGAGAACGGATTCTCTTAAACATTACTAATGCACAGAAAATTGGTAAACTACACCCATATTCTCAGCTTTGTTCGAGTCCAAATACCGCAGTAATAAACATTTAATTGAAGCTATGTTTTGCACAGAAGATAAGGAAATCAATGAATTTCTAGGAAACCGCTTGAGATAGGTATAGGGAAGTATTATACAAAAATGATCGTAAAGCAAAGCAAAAAATGCAATAATATACAGGGTGTCTCGTTTCAATATCAAAGTTGTTGCTACTTTTCAAATATAAGCGGCAGCGCCGCAGCGCTGAAAATATTTTAGATCGATAGAGAAGAACTAATTACCCAAGAAACCAAATTTTCAAAATTATCCTTTATCCCGTTCACCAGAAACGTCTAATAGGCCATCGAGTGTGGGGCACCCTGTATACCTATATATTCAAAACTGAGCGAGATTGAGAAATTGTTTCATATATCAATGATCATTTTCCATAACATATATATATATATATATATATATATATATATATATATATATATATATATATATATATATATATATATATATATATATATATATATATATGTATATAATTAGATATAACGACTGAAAATTGGTATGGTATGGTATCAACCACTCACATTACTGTAAGTACTTCTTTCATTTTAAGTATTTTTTCTCAACAATGTAATTTACATATTTTAGGACCCTGAAGATGTTTCAAAATTGAAACGAAAGCTCGGTCCAAAGTATTAAAGAGTTTTTCATATTTCAACACTTGTGCTGACTGAAGATCCCCGTTATTCCCCACAGTTTATATATATATATATATATATATTTGTGTTTTTCCTGAAGATGGCAGATACTCTGTCAGAACGTCGTGGATGAATATACAAATAAACTTACTCATATCTTTTTTCCGAGAAATATATAAATATATATATATATATATATATATATATATATATATATATATATATATATATATATATATATATATATATATGGTCATGAAACTATGGATTAATAATACATTGTATGGAATTATAAAAAAATTTTTTTTTTTTTTAAATGAACCATTTTCAACGGTTATATAAAAAAAATCATGGGTTAACAAGGACAAGGACAACATTGTGGGGTGCAACATGGTGAAGGACAACACGGTGGAGTACAACAGGGTGATGGACAACACGATGGAGGACAACATGGCACTGGAGGTGGACACATAATTGGACAAGGAACTGCTGGAGCGACTGGCACCACTCTCCCGACTGGCACCATCGGTGGAGGACAGGGTGTGATGGGAGGAGGACAAGGTGCTTGAGCGATCAATGGGACACATGGGGGAGGACAACATGGACCACATGGAGAACACGGAGCACATGGACCACATGGAGGACATGCAGGTGGACAAGGAGAACAACATGGTGGAGGACAAGGACAGTTTGATTGCCCGTTTCCATTTGATGGAGGGCCACCACAGGGAGGACATTGTGGTAACTTGATATAAGCTGGATAGCACTGGTACTGCTCCATACCATTTTTTGGGTCTTTTTGGCCAAACATGACTCTCGCAGCAGCACTAGGTGCACATGAGGGATCTGGTTGGGTCAGGCATTCTGGTGAGCCATGACATTCGGATCTTTGACAGTCGTCTTGGAGACCATTGTGTTTTTCGCAATCGCATCCAACGTGTAGGATACTGGACCTTAACTCCCTTGATTTTGATCTAAGACTGCTATCGCCATATTTTGGTCTCCGATAACAAACCATCATTTGAGGGGGATTACAGGGCACGCAAGGCTGTTCCTCTGGACATGGATTACATATTGGAACACAAGGAGGATTCACGGGACTGCAGATCGGTAGTATTGGAGGTACGCAAACTGGGCTCTGCGCGGTCATCATGCTTATTGGTACTGAAGTACTCTGTGGGGGACAAGTTCCTGGAGTACACATTGGTACGGGGCAAGTTCCACAAGGCATAGGACAACATTGAGGCGATTCTTCGCTATTCATTTGATCGACTAGATCCTTGAGATCGCAAAGCAAGTTTTGTCTTTCCTTTGCTTTTTCTGGACACACAAAGGCCATAATGAAAGGCACTATTCACATTTAATTTAATACGATCACGATTACACTTGAATTTCGAGAAAAAAATACTGGAGTGACTGACTTCACAAAATTTTTGGCATAATTATAAATGACAGAAGTTTGCTTGATGCAATGTTTCTATTTGAATTCCAGTACCTACTCAGTACGTTCTTATAATCCTTCTAATAAAAAATTCGAAAAACTTTATATAACTCTAAATTAATTTTGTTCGAGAACTATTGAGATACGACTGACATCAATTTTGATGCATGAATCTCGATTCCAAAATATGGTAATATATGTTCATTTAAAATATGCACGAGAAAATATTTTCTGGTCTCTGAATCATTCCTGTTCAACGATTACTATAATATAAGGGGTTAAACGATAAGCATCCTCTCTAATTTTAGAGTGAAATGAAACTCTAATATTAAAAAATTTTTTAGTCGACGCGTATATATTTTTTTTATGTATGGCGACGCATAACTTTTTACAGAGTAGTCCGATTTTTATGTTCCTTTTTTTAATGCAAAGTTGATCCCATTTGATTTGAGAGATAAATGCAATTCCTAAGGGTAGGAAAATGGGGGATGATTGTTGATTCATCCACTGAATTTTTACTTCTTAACCGATTCTAACACGCATAACTTTGTACTGGGTTATCCGATTCAGATAATTCTTTTTTTATTGTATAGGGTATGCTTTGAAGTTGGTCCGATTCGAATTTGAAAAGAAATACTTCCCATAGGGAAGAAAAATAGGGGATGATTTATTGATTTTACACCTGTGAACCGATTCTGTTGAAACTTGGCACACATATGATTGACATATGTAGTTCTGATTATACTACAACATAATGGAGGCCCGGAGTGAATTTGATGATGGAGACGGAAGACAGTCGATGATCTCCTCAATGGTTCACAGCAGGTACCTCGTGTTTGGGGTAATATGTACATATATAATTACATGTCCTGACTAGGTGAGTCACTGATTGACTGATATACGATCAACGCCCAGACCAAACCACTGGTCCTAAGAGCTGAAATTTTGACAGCATATTTTTTTATATTCCATTCCTAAAGGGGTGAAAAAGTGGGTGAGAAGGGGGGTTGAAGTGAAAGTACAGTTTGTTTGAAATTAGAGTCATGGAAATTAGTATTTGGGCTCTTCTTCACAAATGAAGATGAATGTGTTTCAGGGTTTTCGAAAGTTCAACCCTAAAGAGGTAAAATGGGGGTTGAAAGTCTGTATAGTTAGTTTTGAAGTTAGGATAATGAAAATTGGTACTTGAAATCTTTGTTACAAATAGAAGAAATATGTATTCCAAGGGTGAAATGGGGGGGGGAAGTTTGTAATGGGGGTTCCGTTAGTTTTCAAGTTAAGGTCATAAAAAATTGTATTCGGGGTCTTTGTAAGGGATAAAGAAATATTCATTTCCGCGTTTTTATGAATGCAATGAATAGGGGAATTCCGCCCCTTAAGGAGTGAATGAGTTTGTAATAGTCGTCACAAAAAAAAAATTAAGTTCAACGCGGACGAAGTCGCTGGTACCAGCTAGTTATAGTATTTAACAGGTTATTTGTTAAAGTAAGGTGGGTAAATAAGTATTTCAAAAGTAATCCAAATTAAGTAGGTAGATCAGTAGATTTTAGCCACAAAAAAATTAAAAATAAAAACGAAACCGACGAAAAAAGAAACTGAAAAGTAAAAAATAAAAATGAACCTTTTCAGACTGTCTGTCTCGCTGATATTGACTTCGAGAACGATCGTCAATTTCCGGCGGAAGGACACGCCACCACCGCGCACCCCGATGCCATAATCTTACGCTTTACGTGATTAATTTGCTTGTTTGTTTGGCGCCGACTCAAAATTAGTTAATAACATTACTTCAGGAGCTTAGTTATTAAGACTAAAAAGGTTAATTTCATTTTTTTTGCTTTTCAGTTTCTTTTTTCGTCGGTTTCATTTTTTGTTAGAAAGTTTTTATTTGAGAAACCCAGATCCTATATAAGGACAAGAATAACATAAATACTTTAATAATAACCTGATTTAAAAAATAATTGTGGGTCAGAATGCGTTCTCCTCAGTGATGCTCTACTGAGGAAAGTGGAATTAGAAGGAGAAAGCAATAGGCGACAGCTAGTAAGTCGCTTCCACTAGAATATCTATACCATGAGACGTTATTAATAGTCAGTGACGTCAGTTCAAAAACAACACAATAAGAGCGGCTTGAAATAATTTTACAATAGATATCTATTGTATCCCAAATCTATACTCCCGGAATGCCGCTGGTTCTAAATGCGGACACAGCGTCTTGACACATAACGCGCACCGGTGGCAAATTTATTTCGGCCCGTGCAATAGAGCTTACGGAGCATTTGAAGCATTTTTTATATTAATGAAAGTTTGTGGTCGACGTTAGTAATTATACTGATATTTATCGACGGCGGCGCGGAGGACACTGAACGATTGATTATTTCATTCTCAGCATTTACGTTGTCGATACCTGTTGCATAGTCGTGCTTGCGGGATTATTGGGATATTGGTGCATTGCATTATTGCATAAAGTGTTGTGCCTTGAACGTGATAACTGACAATCTGACAAGCGTCGTTAGTGACCAGAGAGAGATCGTTACAGTTTGTTTCGTTTTTGTATTGCGTTTGCGATTTTGTTTTTGTATTTCAAACATTAATTAGAAATATAATGGAACAGGGAGAAGCTTCGACAAGTCTTGGCCCTCCTGCTAAAAAAGTGAAAAGACAACTGTGGGCGAATATGCAATGGTAAAAACTTTGTATGAAGGTATTCGTGCTCGAAATCCCGATTTGTGTGCGAAGGACGCCGCAGACGTGAACAAAATTGTGTTTTCGGACACTTTTCAGAACTCTCAAAGTTGATAACAAGAAACAAAAAAGGAAACAAGAGGAGAAAGAAAATTATTGTGGATGATGACATAAAATATATAATTCGTCGGAATGTGCACATTTTTTTATAAATGAAACAAACCCTAAAGAAAATCAAGGCTGAAGTAGATGCTGATAATTCTTTACCCAAAATATGCTTTGGAGTTTTAAAGCGAACATTGCGCGATTTAAACTTCCGGTATTTAAAGCGAAATCGCAAAAGCATTTTTAATCGAAAAAGATGAGATTGTGTTGTGGCGAAGAAATTTTTTAAAAGAAACACGTGACCATAGGATTAAGGGAATGAAACATATTATACTGAGGATATATTAAATGAGGGACACACCCGCTCAAATGTATGGCAGGACTTAAATGTAACAAGTTCACGGCAAGCATTTCTTGATGGGATTTCGACAGGTTTGAAATGTCCTTCCGGTAAGGGCCGTCGACTGATAATTACCCACATAGGTAGTAACTCTGGATTTTTGGATGGTGGTCTTAACGTTTTCGAAGAAGACTGGCGACCATCATGAAGATATGAACGCTGAAGTTTTTGAAAAGGGTTTTCGTCAGTATTGTCAGTAACGGTAATCGTTATAGACAATGCGCCGTATCACAGTCGGCGAGTAGAAAAATTACCCACGTCTGCTTGGCGACATAAAAGACTGGATGAAATCAAAAGACATACACTTTGAAGAAAATATGCTCAAAGTACAATTGCTTGATATTGACCGTGTACATAAAGACCGGTATATTAAATATGTTGTTGATGAAAAGGCGCATAAATGTGGAGTTACTCTATTGCGATTACCTCCATACCACTGTGAACTAAATACAATAGAACTTATATGGGCTCAGATAAAAGGTGAAGTTGCGAGAAAAAACACAACCTTTAAATTAAATGACGTTAAACTTTTGTTAAACGAAGCTATTGATGGCGTGACAGCAGATAACTGGACTGTATTGGACATATCATAAAAGAAGAATAAAAAATGTGGGTCTTGGATACTCACGTCGAAGTTATGGTTGAACCTCTTATTATCACTCCTGGTTCCGAAAATAGTGATACTCACGATTCTGGGAGAAATTCCGATCAAACCTCAGATAAGGAGTAATGAACCTAAAGTTTTATTTTATAATTATTTGTGATTTTTTATGTTAGAAAATCACAAATACGAAATATAATAACAAATTTTGTCCGTTATATTTGAATACAAATTTTACATAAACATTTGTTTTTTTTACAAATCAAAAAATCCCCACATAACAATTTCACGTAGTTAGTTTTTATTAATAATAACGCAATGGTTGCTAAGCTATAGTTATATTAGTTTCAATGCGGTTTTTTTATGATAGAAAAAGCAATTGCAAAATATTAACTGAAATCATTAACAACTGTGACCTGTGTTTGTTCACACAAATACAGAAACTGATGCACGAACAGACTAGCGTAAGGTACATTCTATTAATCTGTTTAGTATTTAAAATGGACGCAAGTCGATCTCAAATTGTCTTTATTTTGAATATGGATTTGTGTTTCTTTTGAATACCTAAATACCCCTGCATTAGATATATACAGGGTGATTCTTAACCTATACGCTTAACTATGGAAATTATAGCTGAGGACAAATAATGAAAAAAAATGTAATAAAACATTTTTAGTTTCGGAAATAATTTGAAAATATTGTTTACTAAATGTATCAGGTAAAATTTTTTGTTTGTAAAACTTACGATATGTTTAGTATTCCTAGGACGATATGTTTAGTATTTCTAGCAGTAGTTTGTTACAATAATGTGTTATAATAATAATAATTCGAATGCATTTTCAATTATTGTTATGAAGCTAAAACAAACTAACAATTTTGAGTATGTCTTTCAAAAAGACTAAATTACCTAAAACCTACCTGAACATTAAAGTGTGTATACCTTCATAATGGATATGTCCGAAAATATTTATACCTAGAACTGCAAACTATACCTACCTACCTGAATAGGTTTTAGGATTTTTGATGCTGATTATTTATTGATAAATCTACCTATAAATAAAATTAGGAACTTATAATATAAAATATTGTATAAAAAAGAATTTTTATGCATAATATGTCAAAATCTTTAAAAAACTGCAAAACCTTTGTATAAAATATGCTAAATATGCAAAGTATATATTTGCCTAAGTCTACTTATTACTATTCCATTATAGTTATTATACAAATTTGATTCAAAAACCACTGGAATTTCCTTCCCTCTTCCCTTGCCCCTTTTGGGCACCGTTAAGCTAAAAATGAGTCACTGAGTATTATTTCCATCTTATGGTATAGAGCCTGCATTCATTACTATACAGTACGGTGGAAATGAAAGGAATAAATTCATTATTTCCCAATTGGGCGTCTCTAGAGGAAAATCCTGAAACCCGTCGATTTTTATTGTCGACCGCGCATACTGTCAAATATTCTTTATATTCGTGACGTTATCTGTGTGAGCGTGATGACGTCATCGATGATTTTAAAAAAATCAGCTATCCAATCATATCAATGAATTCAAGTAATTCGGGTTTTTATTGTAATAACAAGAGAAAATTCATATTCAATAAATACAAACAACGTCAAAACAAATGTTCAAATTGCCGACCATCAGATATAATTCAGTGAAATAGACGAGCAGTGAACTCTTCCGATAACTTCGCCCCATCTTGATGCGTATGCGGTCTTTCAGGTCATGGATATTTCGTGGTCTATTTTGGTATATTTTACTTTTTAAGTATCCTCATGAACAGTATTCCGAGGAGTTAAATCTGGCGATCTAGGTGGTCATTCGATGGATCCTTTTCGCCCTATCCACCGATCTGGAAAAACGTTGTCCAAGTAATTTCTTACCAAGACAGCAAAGTGTGACCTCACACTATTTTGCTGGAACAGAAGTTTTGCAGAAATTCCAAATATCGAGGACCTGTTAAGTTATCATCGAAAAAATATGCTCCTATATAATCGTATTCCCTGTAATTCTCGCCCAAATGTTTCAAATGTTCTGGGTATTAAGTATGATAGTCCTGCATCCAATCCCGACACGTCTGACTATTGACATGACCGTTCAGGAGAAATCTAGATCCATCAGAAAAGATAACTTTTCATACAAATATCGGATCTCTTATGTTTCTCCATTATGATTTCACAAAATTCAATTCGTCTATCAAAGTCATCTTCAAGAAGCTCCTGAACTAAAGTTACTTTGTAGGGATGCCACTTCTCCTTCTTTAGCATTATAAGAAATGTTGAATGGTCAATGTCATTAGTTTATGCCCGTTTCTCTGGATTCCTTCTCAATTTTGCTTGTCGTGGATTGTGAAATTGGTTCTCGAAAATTATTATTAAATAGAGTACAAACACTCTTTCTGCATCCTTGTTTTGTCTCCTCAACCAATCATTATTAGAATTTCGATTCTTTCTGTTTCAGCGAGTCTCATATTGATATTTTTTGAATAATTTCCACTGTTATAACCATTAACAGGCGATTGATTTTACACACTTTTGTAAACGGGCAAAAAAATCACGAACATTTCTTTCCCAGTGGCGACCTTTCGAAAATTTGTTTTCGGGCATTTACAGAGATCCGAAAATCAATACTTGAAAACAGAATTTAATAATTTTGTAATGAGTGATCTGTAATTTTCGAAACAATTTCTTTTCCTTATACAAAAACAATTAGATATATTTTTCGATAGCTGATTGAAAGACCTTCAATATGACGTATCACATGACCCACATTTATCTTTGAATCATGGATGACGTCATCACGCTCATACAGATGAGGTCACGAATATAAATAATATTTGACAGTATGCGCTGTCGACATTAAAAATTGACGGGTTTCAGGATTTTTCTCTAGGTTCACCTAATTACGCAATAATGAAATTATTCCTTTCATTTGCACCGTACTGGAATTTATAATATTATTAGTTCTTCGTCCCAATATTTCTGGAGATGAGTATTGAGCGGTTCAACGTTCCAGACTAGACCTGAGAATGTTTTATGAAAAATAATAAAAATAAATGTCCTTTGTTATCAATGTAGAATAGAAGAAATGAAAAAAACATTGTTATATGTAATCTTTTTAATGGGATATTTCTCAAATCTCGAAATCGAAAAACAAAAGTCACATTCAATTTTTAACGAATTAATCTTAATGTATGAAAAATAAATACCACTATCCAACTAACTCGTCACTCTATTTCGCAAAAGGTAAGTCCTGAACATCTTCTTATAAATAACTTTTTTTTATATTTGTAGTGGTCCGAATAAGATTTTTAGGCAAAGAAAAATTGGGAAAGTTACCGAAAAATTTAAAAATTCGGGAAAGTGCTTTTTTCTATGGGATTTTTGCATGAACTCGAGACCATAACTCACAACTCGAACGATAGATATGAATAATTCTTTTTTTTGTTTGTTATGGCCCTGAAAAAGTTTTTAGGAAAAAAATCGGGACAATTACAAAGGAAAGTCGAAAAATTCGGACAACTTCAATTATCATAATTTTTGTATACACCGTTGATCATAACTGTCGATAGGAACGACAAATTTGGTTTATTCTTTTTTGAAAGTTGGCTCACCACTAGATCAACGCAGCGCATCAACTTCTATACCGTTCAACCGATTGCTATGAAAATTGGCAAACACAGTATTTTCGCGTTATCCATTTTGCTATAACTCGCATTAACTGGAAAACGGAATAACGGGAAACGGGATAACAGGTAGGTTGAAGGCATAACGGGATAACGGGATAACGGAAAACGGGAAAACGGAATAACGGGTTAACGGTATAACGGGTAATGGGAAACAGGATAACGGGAAACGGGATAATGGGTTAGATAACGGGAAGCGGGCAGAGTCACAGGCATAACCTAGATGGATCAACACAGAGAAAAACATAGGTGGAAAACAAATTATTCGCGGACGAAGTCGCGGGTACCACCTAGTCTGAAATAGTTTGGAAGGTAAGGAGCGAGATAGGACGTGTTTCCGGAATTGAAACCCCGGGACAGAATATATATATATATATATATATATATATATATATATATATATATATATATATATATATTCAGTGAAAATTTTCTTGGGTTTTGGATTTGTGGGAAGAATAATTTTTTTTTTTTTAAAAAACTTTTTTGGGTGGGAATTTTAATTAATTTACTATGCAATACATTTTGGGTTTATAGTTTTCCTCTGGAAAAAATAATAAATTATATTAATATGTGGGTGAAATAATAACCATATAGGTACCTTGGTAGAAAAACAATTTTTTTTCATTTTATAGGATATATCTAGATGTTTTCATGACTTTTTACTTTAAAACATCAAATTTTAAACTAAAAAGTCATGAACAAATTTAGATATATCCTCAAAATAAAAATAAAATAGTTTTTCTGCCAAGGTACGTAACCTATATGGTTATTATTTCACCCACATATTAAAATAATTTATTATTTTTTCCCGAGGAAAACTATAAACCCAAAATGTATTGAATAATGAATAAATTGAAAATGTCCCAGGCCCGGGAAAAATTATTTTCTCCACGAATCCAAAACCCAAGAACATTTTCACTGAACAAAGGATTCAAGAAAAATAAAATAAAACTAATATATACAGGGTGTTGATTAAGTACGTTGACAAACTTCGGGAGGTGATTCTTTGGAAGATTTCAGGACAGAAAGTTCATATAAACTAATGTCCCAAACGACTTGGTTTTCAAGATACAGGGAGATCAAAATTAAAAAAAAACAAGATTTTTTGGAGTTTACTTTGACAGTTTCGACAATAATCAATTGAAATTGAGCAAGTGCAATCCATTCAACATTGCGCACGATACAAAATAATTCATTTCGCAAATAATTCATAGGGTCGAACTTTTTTCAGAGACAAGCCTTGTTCAACCCTTCTGTTATTTTTTCTCTCCGTCACTGACAGATTACGAGAAAAAAATATTCAATGTTTCATTTAACATATTTTTGTTCTCTCGAAGTTTTTCATTTACTTGTACGGTTTAGAATAAGCTATAATGAAAAAATGAATGCAATTTTTTTTCCAGTATCGCATAACATAATGGAATGTTACGACTCGTGTAGATAAAATGTAATGTTATGGAGCACCCATAAATTTTTTATCCGAACTCAAGGTGAATATGTACTGCACAAAGTTGATTATTATGGCAAAAGTAAACCCCAAAAACTCTTGAAAAAAAAAAATATTTTGATCATCCTGTACTTCGAAAACCAAACCGATTGGGACATATGTTCATATGAACTTTTCGTCCTGAAATCTTTTAAAGTCACCCCTCGAATTTTTTGAGAATGTTTGCTTCCCAAATTTCGTTATGTTATGCGATACTGGAAAATGTTTGCATTAATATTTTCATTATAGCTTCTGAACCGTACAAGTAAATGAAGAACTTCAGGAAAACGAAAAAATTTTAAATGAAACAACATTAAATACTATTTTCTCAGAAACTGTCAGTGGCGGCGGAAAAAAATATTCTGATGGGTTGAACAAGGCTTGACAAAAGAAGGACCCTGTGAATTATTTGAGAAATGAATTATTTTGTATCGTGCGCACTATTGAATGGATTGCACTTGCCTAATTTGAAGTGATCATTGTCGAAAATGTCGAAGTAATTGCAAAAACTCTTGAAACATTGAAATATGTAAATAATACTTTCTTCGATAAAAAACTCTTGTTTTTTCAAATCAGTCTCTATAATATTAAGATGTACCTATATACTGGTCAATATAAGTTCAATTATATTTCTATGTGGAATTCGCAGGAATTGTTTTTCTTCCAACTGGTAAGAAAAATTATAAACGAAAAATTTCAACGAAAGATAATTGTTTAATTACTATCGAAATATTCCCCAAATCAATGCATATAAATAGAGGAGTGACATAAGACGGGGTTTTCCGAAATTTCACCCCATGAAATATTTGAACATGGACATGATATATGGAAAAAATCATTAAAAATTCACGAGATAGTTTCCACAATATATTACAGTAAAATATTTTGTTTCCTTTTTTATTTAACGTCAGCCTATTTTACCGAATCCTCTGTTGTTTCAGATAAACATCCATGAACTCGGGACCGCCATCTTAACGTCCCCTCCGAGTTACGGCATATCTATCGTCATATCTCGTGCTTATTGATATTTCGCTTGCAGCTGCGAATATGCTACTGCGCTGCAGTTGTTTGGGGCATTTTTGACGCGCACCTACCTTGGCAGGTGGTCACCCATCCATGGACTAAACGCGTCCGGTGTTGCTTGGCTCAGATATCGATAAGATTCTCGTCAAGCTGGCCAGCCGCCGGTGTCCGATATTATTATTATAGGTGTATGCGTCATTGTTGGATTTAATAATATTCAATCACATAAAATCACAATTCTGCCAATATCAGTGTTTTTTAAGCCGACATAATAATATCTCTATATGCATTGATTGATGCAGATTTTTTAATCTTTATTGAAATAGTTTAGTTGCGTAGTGATATCTCTAGATAAAAGGTTATTAGGCTAACGTTAGATTACTTTTCCTGGTCCACGGACCATACCTCAACTATAATTGAGTGATGTGTGGGATAAATGGTTGAGTATATCTCTATTCGATATAACTTACTGAGAAAATAAATGGATTTCGGAATAGCTTTCTGAAATACAAATAAAAAGGCGATTTCAAGCACCACCCCAAGAACTTATAGCATGCCAAAAATGGCTTTTCACGAGCGAAAATTATATATTCTTTTATGTTGATGAAGGAATATTTGTAAATACATTCAATTTGTGAAGAAACGGAGCATTCTTCACAAATTTCTCCACTATATACTCAATATGTGTTTGCTATCTCAGATCACTATCAGATACAAATCATACTATATGTTTGCGCGATTTAAAATCTATAAATGCACAATTTTTTTTGAGACATACTTTTTAGGCTGCCCTAATTCAACTGGTTTTTAGGGAAAAAAATTGTAAAATTTAAAAGGAACGTTTATACATTAGATAGTGAATGTAAGTGATCTGTGTTGGGAAAATGCGTTTTTAGTTTGGGAAAACCTAATAAAACTATTTTCCGAATAAAGATAAAGATGCAAATATCTCATTTATACCTTGAAATAGCCTCATTATACAATTTTGTGACAAATTGAAGGCAGTAGACATTTTTCAAATCAATGTTCAACATATTTTTATAAATTTGGGGTTTGTATCTATTAAAATACTGAACTGATTATTCTCCGTTCATTTACACTCCACAACAAAATAGATGTTGACAATTGTATAACACCATTCAAATTCGCCGTTAAAATACACAACACACTTCACTGAACCTTTCTTTAATTCGTTTTCCACATTGAAATCCTTGAATTAACTAACTTTCGTGAGCATTATGCTGCTTCTTATATAGCTCATTATCACCTAGGAAATATCCCGTGGTGACCTTTCGAAATCCCTATATTAATCTGAAGCTCTAAGAATTTTTGAAATTTTGTCTCGGTGGTAAGCCGCTAGACAAGCATGCCTCTAACATTTCACCATGATAAGGTGAACAACTTCCATGTTAGTCCGTTGGATTATGTAAACCACACCGTTGATTCTTTTCTTTACTTATAGGCCAATCAATAGAGATTTTCTGCTCTATTCTGTGACAAAAATACTAGCAGGAAACCGACTGCGCCATCATACAAAAGACGGTGTAGTTATATCCTGTTATGTTTCCCACTTCCAACTGTCATTGCTAAATTTGTTAGAAACATTTAAAAGCATTTTTTTATTTTTCATCGTTTTGGACTTGTAACTTGGAAACTAATAAAGCAATCTCGATACTCTCAACGGACGAATTGTGGAGAATAGAAATGCAAAGAAAATGAGCAGCACAACTAGATGCGCGGTGACATTCTGATAATTTTTTTGAAGTAATTTAATGATGTTCGTTGATTGTTCGTTAGGCGCCGACTCAAAATTAGTTACTTACATTAGTTCAGGAGCTTAGTTACTGAGACTAAGAAGGTTTATTAATTTTTTTACTTTTCAGTTCCGTATTTCGTCGGTTTAATTTTTTGTTAAAAAGTTTTTATTTTTCAATTTTTTGTGGCTGAAATCTACTAATTACTACCTACTTGTTTTTTGATTACTTCCAAAATACTTACTTACCCACCTTACTTCAACTATTACCAGTTATATAATATAATTATCTACTTTTACTATTTGTTGTAATATAAATTATTTTTGTTGTTCTGGTTAGTTTATTTCATTCATTTGTATATCATTCCATCCTCTCATAGAATATAATGATTTTGACGGATGTGGAACAAAAATAATGTCAGTAGCATCTGTCATTGTCAACTACGTATGTTGTGCCAATGTTATAATAAAAATAATTATCCCCTAGTTTTCCACCCGTAAGGGTGGATAATTCCATTTGAAATCCAAATATAAGGTATACCCTATCTATTAAAAAAAAAACATCAAAATCGAAGGATCCAGTACAAAGTTATGCCTGATAAAATTGGTTAACGGACCAGAATTCAATATCCTTCATTTTGCAACCCTTAGGGGTGGATTTCATCTTTTAAATTCAAATGGGACCACCTTCAAAGTTCACCCTATCCACTGTGAGAAGAATTATCGGAATCGGACATCCCAGTAAAAAGTTATGCGTGATCATACATAAAAAAAATAAAAAAAAATAAATATACGCGTCGATTACAGAACCTTCTCCTTTTTGGTTTCGTCGGTTAACTAGAGAACCTCCTCCTTTTTGGTTTCGTCAGTTAATAACGGAGAAAAACCGGAAAAAAACAGTTTTTTTTTAATTTATAACTCCGCCACTTTTTAAGTTGTAGTGCAAACTTTCCACGACATAGTAGTGATTAATATATACTTCATGTGTGAAAAACTAAGGCACTGTCGGATCATTGGTTTTGGCATAATTGCAGCAGACCTGGATGCGTCACAGGTCATTCGATTTCAATTTTTTAAGAAGATTTCGAGAGAAGAAGTGTAGTACTACAAAATGTTCATTCTCATTTTGCGTTGAAATGCTGCAAAACAGGTTGAAAATACTTGCAAACATGACCGAAAATAGGCGAGTGCTTGAAAGCGTGGGGTAGAGCAGCAGACACGGTGAAGCGCATGTACAGTAATACAAGCACGCTGCGCCCGTTATGAATCTGCTGCTCTAGCCCCACTCCCGAGCCGCTTTCATGCACTTGCTGGTTTTTGGTCATGTTTGCAAGTATTTCTGACATATTTCACAGCATTTTAACGCAAAATGAGAATAGTCATTTTGTAGTACTATAACTTCAACTCTCAAAATCTTTTAGAAAAATTGAAATCGGACCACCTTCAGGTCTGCTGCAATAAAGTGCATTAAAAAAATTAAATTGCAATTATGCCAAAACTAATAATCCAACAATGCCTGAGTTTTTCACACATGAAGTACATATCAATCACAAGTGTGTGGTGTTATAAATTTAAAAAAAAACGCAGATTATTTCCAATTTTTCTCCGTTACTATTAATCTGACTTTTGTCACGAAAAAATCTCTATTGATTGGCCTATTGAAACGGTATCCTCCTGAACTAGTCAGTAAATCACAACGTCGCTTGACAGCATCAACATCTTCCGAACTGTTTCGTATATTTTCAACAGGCGGTCTCTCTGTTCATCTGCATAGTTCCAGCATTCTTTGATGCTTGGTGATCCGAACACAAAGTCACAGGGCAATCGTAGTTTCCTTCCAAATTTAATGCTAGTTGGGGTAAGCTTGTTGTATCACGGACAGCTGATGTGTATGCCATCAGAGGTAATGGAAGGTGTCTGTCCCAGTCTCTTTGATATTTTCCACAACTTTCAACTATGCCATCCGATTGGAGGTGGAGCGCAGTAGTTTTGGTCTTGCTGGAACCGATCAGCTCACAAACTTTCTTGAATAACTTCGACTCAAAATTCCTTCCTTGGTCAGTATGTAATTACATCGGTGTACCTTCTGTTGAGAACACACCAATGATTTTGCTATTCTAGATGCCTATTGGTCCTGCTACATAAAAGGCAACCAGTTCGAATGAAGCATTTTTCATCTTGTTTTGAAAACTTTTGTCGCATCTTTTGCACCAGCTCTCTACATTTTCTTGACATGGAACCTAGTATAAACTCTGCCTGATCTTGTCCAAACTCTCATTGATTCCTAATTTCCCCACATGAATCTCCTTCAAGACAGACTTCTTCTATCCTTTTCTTGGGCAAAACCAATTGGGACGTTGATGACCTCCCATCACTCTCCCGTTTGAGTAATCTATTTGTTGAGGAAAATTAATGGTAATCCCAATGGGATCTCTGTCAGTAATACCTCTCCAGATGGGACTGCCAGTTCCTTTCTCTTTCCAATGTTAAAGTCCCTCGTCGACTCGTATTCATGGCATTCAATGCTTACATGCTTCTGAATATGACTTTTCAGATAAGGTATCCGCATTACTATATAGTCGCCCTTGCCGATGTTTTATTGAAATTTTACTGATTAAGCTCTCCTATCCATCAATCTATTTGTCCTTCTGGGTTTTTCATCTCCAAGATGTAGTGAAAGGTGGGTTGAGCTGTTTTGGGCCTAAATAAAAAGGCAAATTTTCCAGGACGATTTTAATGGTGCTGATTCCAATTCTCCACAAGTTATTTTATTGTAATTCTAGAAAGGAAAAAATAAAGTCAAGAATTCGTTTCGGGAGCAGATCCTATATTTCTCCCTTATTGCATTACCTTTCATTTCTATATACTATCTTTCTTATATCTTGTTTTTCTACTTATTATTTTTTTTTTCTTTTTTTGTATTTAAGGATTAATACATACGTGACATCAATTATGAACAGTATTGCATGCTCTAAAATAAAGGAAAGCATTAAGTATTTCAAGGGTGATTTGTTGAAAATATGAACAGGATGTTCATAAAATCAGATGTCAAAAAACACTAATTTCAAAGTGTCTCTCCAAAAGAAATGATTCTAACTTTTTCCATCTTCGCAAAGTGGGATTGAAAATGTGTTTCCCATTTCTTCCGCTCTTCCTGATGATCGTGATCGTCTTTATGAGTTCCTAATTGAGACTGAAATAGAAAATCAAATAACTATCTGAATGAGAATGCAAATTTTTAAGTTCAGATTTTTTCTTTTTAGTTAAGGTCTTTTCAGAATATCTATCAATGTCCAGCGTGGCTTAAGCCGGGAAAGTAGTTGTTTTCTGTTAGAAATTCACAAAAAATAACATCATTTTTATCGTGGATTTTTCAATAAACAGAAAAATATTTCTATTCAATATTCAATCGAGAATATTTCCCTTTTCAATATTTCAAGGGTGTTAATGAAGATTTCAGTATAATATAATATATAATATATAATATAATTTATTCACACAAAAAAAAATAATTACAGAGTATAATTTGACAAATGCAGCATTATTGTGAATAAACAAAAATATACCACGGAAGCAGTAGGTACTGCTTGTGTGTGGGCGTATATACCATGAGTATATACAAACAAATTATTCGAAAATGCTATACTAAATTTACTAAAAATAAAAATCAAGTAAGTATACAATTATTGTGAGAGCAAGATAAGTATAATTATTAATACAGACTACCATACAATATTTACACAAATACACACACGTTCATATCACATGTACGCTTGTACACATTAAATAATCGCAGGTAATATAATTACGAATTATAGATACTGCATATATATAGTTCTGAACTTTCTAAGTGTTAATAATGTAAAAGACTTTCAAATGTATTTTTTTCTTTTTTTTTTAATTCAAAAGTGTAAACATGTAAAACGGAAAATAATAAATATCGAAATATAAAATATAAATATTAAGTAGTTTAAAATTTTAGAATACTAAAATATACTAATGTACAAGTACTAAGTGCATTTGGGATAACATTATGAATATCTAAAATTACTTTCAATTTTCAATTATTGACCGTATATAATGACGAGGTGATTGTTTTATAAATAGTTTTAAATCTTTTTTGAATCTGAATGCTGACGTTTCGTTTTGCAGTGTTTTGGGAAGGAGATTAAATACTTTTGGTGCTAAAAATTGATAGCATTTTTGGCCTATTGATTTCGAAGCGAAAGGTACTAAATATTCATTTTTTTGTCTCGTAGTATAGGTATGAGAAGGTTTAATAAGTTCGGTCTTATTGGAGAACTGAGTTGTAGCGATGTGGTTAAAGAATATTTGTCTGATATCAAACATCTCAGACTCTTCATAGAGAGCATCACTTGCGTATCTGTTGTTTTTGAAAAGTATCATTCTTAGGAATCGTTTTTGCGTTACTTCAAGTGGCTTTAAATATGTTTTAGAAACCCCTCCCCATCCTACTATTCCATATTTTAGGTGTGATTCTATCAAACTTTGGTAAAGAATGTTGAGCTGTCTGGTTCCAAATATGTCTGCTATTCTCCTGAATCTATATAGAATACATCGTAGTTTTTTTACTAGATAATCTATATGCGAGTTCCATTTGAGGTGTTTATCAATCACTATACCAAGATACTTAGCTTTATCTGCCGACATAATGGTGAAGTTATTACCAATTGAAATTTGATTGAAGTGTGGTGAACAAGTTTTATTGCTGCTGAAAGGTAAATAAATGGTTTTCCCGAAATTAATTGACAGCAATCTATAATTCAGCTATTTTATTATATTGGGAAAGTCATTTTCGATTTTATGTTTTAACTCCTGCCAGGTGTCACTTTCATAGAACAGGACAGTGTCGTCCGCAAAACTTATTATTTCACATTCAGCTCCTGTGAAGAATAGATTGTTCAGATAAACAGTAAAGAGTAAGGGCCCTAACACGGTACCTTGCGGTACACCACATGTAATAATTTGTTCCTTACTAATGTGGTTTTGAATTCGCACTTGTTGTTTTCTTCCAGTTAGATATGATTTCATAAGATTGTATACTGTACCTCTTATACCCATATCCTCTAAGGTTTGCAATAGAATGGAGTGATCAACAGTATCGAAGGCTTTTGCCAAATCTACGAATACTCCGATGGAAGGTTTTTTCAAGTCTATAGCCTTGTATATTCGAACTGTTAGTTTTTTTATAGCATCCTGAGTTGATTTTCCTTCTCTGAATCCCAATTGTGAATCAGACAAAATGTTGTATTTATTCAGAAATGAATTCAGTCGTTTTTTTATTATTTTCTCAATGATTTTACTGAAGTTAGATATCAATGCTATGGGGCGATAGTTAGACATCTCGGTTCTATTACCATTTTTGTAAATTGGAACAACAGTAGATAGTTTGAACGCTGTAGGAAATTCACCAGTATCAAATGATTTATTGATGATATATGTAAGCGGAATCTTGATGAAGTCTACTATAATTTTGATTGTTTCTGATTTCAAATCGTCGGGTCCAGGCGATTTTTTATTCTTTAGCTCTGATATAACACTTTTAATCTCTGAAGGATTTGTTGGGAAGAGAAAAAGTGAATTTTCATTAATTTTTTTAATTTCTCTGTAGCCATCTTCTTTATTAATCTTTTTTGCCAATTCCGAACCTACATTTATGAAGTAGTCATTAAAGTTATTCGCTATTTCTGTTGGTTCTGTTGCCACATACTTATCTTTTGAGTTTATGCTGTTTATTTCAGTAGAGCTAGGGTTTGTGAGTATTTCGTTTACTGTTTGCCATAATTGCTTCGAATCTTTTTTATTTATTTCAATTTTTTTTCTGTAATGATCCGATTTTGCTTTTTTAATTAATTTTTCCAAAACTTTTTTGTAATTTCTAAACTCTTGTTGTAGGATTTCATTATTCGGATCTTTTTTTAATTTATGATACATTTGATTTTTTTTATTTGTAGCTTCTACCAACGATTTTGATATCCAATTCTTTCGTTTTCTCTCACAACTTTTTATTTTGATATACTTCGTGGACTTTTCTACTTGTTTTCCAAATTCATCAGTGGCTTCTTGAAGATTTTCTGTTTGAAGGACCTCGTTCCAATTTACTTTTTCTATATTTTCCAGCAATTTCTTGTCATCCAAAATTATATGGTATCTGGAATACTCTTTGAGTTTGGAGTTTTTTTTTGGATTCGAAGAAATTATCTGAAGTAAAATTGTGTAGTGATCGGTGACGCATGTTTGTATTGTCATTGGCAGAATTGTGTCATAACAGTTGTTTTTTGCGTGTATAAAAATATGATCTAGGCAAGTATTTGATAGTTTCTGACATCGCGTAACAGAATTTATTGCTGAAATGAAGCCGTTTTCACAAAGAGTGTCTAGGTAGTTTTGGGAATCATCATTATATTCATGTCTCCTACGAAAATACTGTAGGTAAAGTTTTTTTGTGTTTCTTTCAAGAGTGTATTGAGTTCATCTACGAATATATCAGTTGCGGTACTTGGTGATTTATAAAAAGCATTTATTATGATTTCTTCTTCATCTAAAACGGTATTAAGTTGTATCATATTTGTCCCACATATTTCTTTTAGTTCATGGGAGCGATATAATTCAGTTTTGATAAAAACTACTACGCCATCATTCTGATTCAGGTTTCCAGAATTGTATATTGTTTTGTACCCTTTTATGTTAAATTTGTATAAACTGGTATTTCCATTTATTAGTTTTAATTTATTATGGATTATTGTGAAATGTAAATGGTTGTTATTGATTTTCAGAATTTGTTTTGTTTCTGATGCATTTCTGAGTTCAAATGTTTCCAGTTTATCTATAGTGAAATCCCGTATATATGGATCCATGATTATTGAGAGGGTTATGGGTTACTCACCTAGTTCAAAAGCAATTTTTTGCGTGCACAGAAATTACTCTAACTTATACACTAGTACTTATCAACTAAATAGTTTTTTTTTCACTTTCCAGAGTTCATTCTCTTTTTAACTTGAGAATGTGCAGTTTGGTCTTCTCGTTCTCTTCTATTTCTCTGTCTCGTTATTCTTTCCGCTACAATGTTCTTTGGGTCACTTTCCTTTTCAATAGTAGCTACTAGTAGTGGGTCAGATTTAATCTCTTCAGGGGTGTATTCAATACCGTTTACAATCAGTTTACCTTTTTTGATTTTGCTTTCAATGTTGTGGCTTCTAGCAAGTTTTTTGTAATCCCAAAGTAGTTTATTATTTCGTAAGTCCTCTTCACATAAGTCGTGGCTGATGTATATAGCTGTGGATTTCAATTTATGTACATTTATCATAACTTCATTTTTTTTATTCATACAAAGAAATTCAATGATGATTGGTCTGCTTTTTCCTGGTTCTGGTTTTCCGATTCGGTGTATATTTCTCAGATCATTTTTGTTAATGTCTATTTGCAGATGTTTTTACAGACGTCTACGAATTTGTTGGTAACATTTTCATCTTTCTCTTCTATTGTTCCATGTACAAAAATATTATATTTCTTCACGATTCTTTCAATTTTTGTGTTTTTTTCTCTCAAGTATTCATTTTCTTCTCTGAGTAAAGATACTTCTTTTTTGAGATCTTCTATTTCAGTTCCATGTTGAAGTTTGATGGCAAGCAATTCATTTTTTATTTCTTCATTTTGACGTTTTATCTCCTCGTTTTGTGTTTTTATTTCTTTATTTTGAGAGGTTATTTTCCTTATTTCGTTAAGTATTTCATCAGACAAGTATTTTGGAGTTTTCGCAATTTTGTTTGGTCGCCACTGGTTTATTCAAATATGTATCATATCAGCTTCGAGATAACAAAAACAATATATACTGATAAAGTATTTAATGTAGTTGTTTTTTTTTTTTGTTGGTCGAATTTAATTTTTTTTAAAATATTTGGATGCACTTTGCGGCGTTAGCCTAGTCTGAAAATATTATTCCATTCTGATTAAGGCACTTCATAACTATTATGTATTCACTATTCCATAGTACGAATTTTTTCTTCAAGTTTTACCAATACTTTAGGCAGATTATACGGAGCTATGTATTGAACGTTGTTCACACTTGAACGTCTCAAATGAGTATAATACACCAAAATATATGAGAGCCTTAATGCACATCTCGATGAATTCAAAATAATGTTAGATCAACTAGCCTGTAGGTTTGACTGTATTGTACTGACAGAAACCTTCCAAATTGATGATATTAGTCTCTTTAATTTGGGATGATATAAAGCAATTTATAATTATGGACGGTTGAATAAGAATGATGGTGTGATGGTTTAAATTAAAAATGAATTCAGTGTAAACAGCACAACTATTGCTATTGGGGATTCAAAATGATTACATATCAAAATTGACCAGTCCAAAAATAAATATATTTTAATAACATCCGTATATCGTTCACCATCAAGTGCACCTACAGATTTTATTTCGGGCCTCGAGAATTACTTAGAACAAATAAACTACTCTGATATTGAATTTCATCTAGTGTTTGGAGACATAAACATAAATATTAAAGAAAAAAATACATTACTTCAAACTATCTAAATTGATTATATGAATAAAATTTGCAATCCATGATTAACAAATATACACGTGTACAAAAATATTCCCGAAGTTGCCTAGACCATATATTCTTTAAGGCAGTGGCACAGTGTTCTGTTGATGAAGCTATTACTGCTGTTTATGAAAATAATATAACAGATCATCAAGCTACACTAATGAGTTTTCAAGTAAAAAATATTACTAGAAACTCTAAAGTTGTCAAGTAAAAAACATACATAAATTATGTCCAAATAAAAAACCACTTAGATAATTATAACTGGGAAAACTACTATAATATAAATGATGCAAATGTGAAAACTGAATATTTTATATAATTTTATCAACAAAAATCATGAAACTAAATAAAAATAAAATCAAACTACTCTCTCTGATATTGAATTTCATCTAGTGTTTGGAGACATAAACATAAATATTAAAGAAAAAAATACATTACTTCAAACTATCTAAATTGATTATATGAATAAAATTTGCAATCCATGATTAACAAATATACACGTGTACAAAAATATTCCCGAAGTTGCCTAGACCATATATTCTTTAAGGCAGTGGCACAGTGTTCTGTTGATGAAGGTATTGCTGCTGTTTATGAAAATGATATAACAGATCATCAAGCTACACTAATGAGTATTCAAGTAAAAAATATTACTAGAAACTCTAAAGTTGTCAAGTAAAAAACATATATAAATTATGTCCAAATAAAAAACCACTTAGATAATTATAACTGGGAAAACTACTATAATATAAATGATGCAAATGTGAAAACTGAATATTTTATATAATTTTATCAACAAAAATCATGAAACTAAATAAAAATAAATTCAAACGCAAAAAATGGATTACCGCGGCTATAATAGAGTTAATAAATCATAAAAACGATCTTTATAAAGAATGGCAAAGTAACTTGAATGTTGAAATGGAAAAACAAACATACATCAATTACCGTAAACATATAAACGACCTTATTAAAATTACTAAACGAAAGTTTCATAAAGCAGAAATAGAAAAAAATTGAAATAATGCAAAAACTATGTGGAATTTAGTAAATCACAAAGATAAAACCAATCATAAGTTAAATGAAATAACTTCAGAATCAGGAAATAAGATTACGTGTAAAAAAGAAATTACAGAAGAATTTAACAACTATTTCACCTAGCTGGCAAGATATTCTCCTGCAACACGAAATGAAAATCCTCACACTTTTTATTGTATACCTGTGACTGTAGAAGAAATTAGAGACTATGTGAGATCACTGATCACTGAGATAATTTAGAAGCCGAAATATTAAAAAAAATAGAAAGTCAATTACCTATGTCCACCCATTGCTAGTCTAATAAACTTAATTTTCACTAGTGGAATATGTCCTCCTCACTTTAAACAGCTCTAATTTCTCCAATTTATAAAAAAGACCAGAAAGAGAATCTGTGTAATTACAGACAATATTCTTAATTCCTACTTTGTCAAAATTAATGAAAAAGGCAGTGAAGAGAAGGCTAACAAAATGTATAGATAAATATAGTCTCATTTTGGAGCGGCAATTCGGTTTTCAAGCCGGGACTCTCAACTAATGACACCCTTCAGTGCTTGGTTTCCTCACTCTATGAATCTATTGATAAGTCCGAACCAGTAGCAGTAGTATTTCTTGATTTGGCAAAGGCGATTGATACTGTGAACCATTCACAGTTGTTAGATGTTTTGGACGACGCAGGTATGCGAGGGTTGCCACATAAATTATTTGTAAGTTATTTGTCACATAGAAAGCAGGTGGTAAGGAGAGAAAAACCGGTGTCATTTGGAGTTCCTCAAGGAACTGTTTTGAAGCCAATATTTTTTAATTTGTATTTAAATGATATATTCTCTTATAGGCAAATTAATTGGATTTGCAGACGACCGCAATCTATAATGCTAAAACATGGGAAGATTTAAAAGATAAAGTTGAGTATGATTTGAAAAATATATTCGACATTTTCAATCACAAACATTAAAGTTTCATAAAAACATATATTGTCCCTTTTACTAGTTATAAAAATAATTTACCTACCTATAAAAAAATAACTGTCAATAACATCGATATTCTCTGAAAAACGAAATAAAATATCTTGGGATAAAACTAGATTCTCACTTAAGATGGACTGCTCACTTGTCAGACGTTGCTGAGATGTTAAGATTTTCATTATATAAATTCAAACAACTGAGAAAAATACTGTATTTCCAGCTGGGGAGGAACCATGCCTAGTAATTCGGAACAGGTTGAAATACTAAAAAAAAACTTGAAAGCCATTTCATTTCAAAAATATGAAATACACCACAGAGCTACTGCTTAAAGAAGCAAATGTTATGAGTTTGAGGCAACTGTTATCTTTAGTTTGGTAATTTACCTATTTAAAAACCGTTCTGACTTGTAAACACTTGACCATCATTACCAAACTAGAAATAAGTCTAAAGACTTTGTACGAACAAACGCAGCTAAAAAATCTATAGGAACTAGATATTTTCAATTTATAGCACCACGTTTATTAACTTTTTTCCAGAAATGTATAAAACTATATAAGAAAATTAAACTCGCCATCATTCTCAAAAACCATCTTCAAAAGATATATAAAACTTTTGAAGCCGAAGACTCTAAAAATAAAAAATAAAAATTATATACACGATAGAAATAAAAGATGTGTATTATATTTTCAACCTCTTTACCACAGACCACCTATACCATAGACGATTCACACAAATGATGAAGGTCACGGATGCTTTTTTAGTTCGGGAACTCAGCCCTAGGTGTCGCCACAATAGTTATTAAGTTATGTGATATGGACTTGACCGATAACTGGTCTGTGTATTCTATGTTTTGTGTATCCCTTATAACCACGTGACAAGTGACAACCAATATGGCGGTTTTTGGCACACGAACAGATAATCGCCATAAGTGTGCCAGTGTCAAAGAGAGTAAACGTTATCTGAGTAGGAGAGTCTATTCCCCATAAGACAATGGTGACACTAATAGAAAGAGATGAAAAATCATTTGTGAGTCATAGTGACATATATGGTCATGTCATGGCCACCATTCTCCCTGGACAGTGGCGGACTAGCGCACTCCGCATTCTGGTATCTGAGAGTTACAGGCTCTTGGATGTATATTGGTCCACTCTGTATGTTACGTGGACCACCTGTACTCATGTCCATGTACGACACTACGACCCGTTAATGCTACAAGATTCTGATTGGCTTGAGCTTATTAGTACCTCCTAATCAGATAATGTTTACTCTCTTTGTGCCAGTGTGCTCTTTGGCTAGTAAAACTGTATTTTTGGTCATTTTCAAGGCTTTCGTGGTGTTAATTAATAATATTCAGATAGAAGATACTATTGTTGGAAATCAGAGACGTTGGTGAACGGTATGCTTGAAAATACATCCTAATCTTCTGTTTACATTTTTATATTTTTTTTTGTTACAGGTATATAATGAAGTTGAGATTGATCAGTAATTTAGAAATATGTTAAAAAGCCGAAACATGTAATAGATTAGGTTGTTATTATAAGGGTATATATCACATTCAGGTCTTATGTAATGAATAAAACTGGCTGATTTTTTGTTTTATTGATAAATATGATCACAAAATGAAAAATGACCTCACTTCGAGAAAAAGTGGAAAAACTTTCAAATAATTGGTTTTGTTCACACGTTCTTTAACTGTACATGATATTTGACAGGATTGTTGAGTCTAGTTTGCTTCTATAAATAGAAGAATAAAACATTTTTCTAGACCAAATAATCGTCAAATATTATCCACATTTCAAAGATATATGGAACGAAACCAATAATTTGAAAATACAACCATAAAAAATGTACATATCCCGATTAGCTGTTGCGTTTTAATGTCCCGTTTATTGTATTTACTTCCGATGCCAAGCACTAGGGGGAGCTAAATATCGTCCTGGCAGAAAGCATTGCCGTGACTCATCTATAGGGTAGATGATCTGTGCTCTTCACTGGTCAGTGTACCCCATGCTCAACCTTGACGTTCTTAATGGGTTGCACTGATCAAATTATATGTATATTCTCTTCGTTATAAGTTTAATGTAATCCTATCCTCTCAGTTTGTTTAGTTAGGTTTACTCTATTTATCTAGACGGTTTTATATAATTATTGTGTTGTTCAAACTAAATAAACATTATTATTATAGTAGCCACTTCAAGTCCGCATGATCGGTCCTGATTAGGAACTCCTTTCCAAAGTTTCTTCCTGGTGACACAGTAATTCCTTTTGAGTTTGGGATATCACCCTGCTATAGATTCTTGATAACACAGCTCACATCTGTGTCCAGTATGAACGAGCGTTTTAGTTGTGGATATGCCGAATTTGGACTCGAGAAAAGCGCTGCCGTCAACTTGCGGAAAGCTTTATCACTTTCGATAGACCAATTGAAGTTGACCAGATATCCTGTCAACTTATATAGTGAAACCTCATTATTGTTAATCTTTCTATGAAATTGCGGTAATAGGAACATAGGCCTACAAAGCTTTTCCCTTCTTGTTTATTTTTTGGTCTTAGCCAATTTCGAATAGACTGTATTTTTGAATCGTTTGTTGCATCCCTTATCCCAAAACTGTGTGACCTAGAAAAATATCCTGGAACAGAAAGCATTTCTGCGCACTCCTTAACACTTTTGCTGTTGACTTTGAACTGAGAGGTGCGGCAATAATGTTTTTGGTGACTGTGATATAGTTTAACGTCAGAATTCGACTTTTGTTTGTGACATAATAAATACGATGGCGCTGTTTTCGACGCGTGACACCGATCGGTGTCAGGCGCACCTGGTTAAGAATTTCTCAGTGCTGACCAACACCAATCGGAGACATAGAAATTCTAGACTATTTTATTAAAAGTGCAGGTGCTTACTGCTAAATCTGGGATAAACCTGTCTGCTTTTAGATTTTTTTGCTTTTCAACCGCTTTCTTAGTTGTTTTGCCAACCCCCAGGAGTTAATGAAAACTTGTACTAGTTAAGATCACGGACACCTTACCTTTCAAAGTGGGATCCAAAACCACTCTTGGGGCCTTAAAAAAATTTTCACTGGCTGTGGGAGTCGAATCCCCGTCGGTTGGAAATAGTGGGTACGAGACTTACGCGCATACCATTGAGCCCCCTGGTCCCAAGATAATACAAGACCTAAAGCAACAAAATGGACGAAAATATTTTTATTATATAAACACAAATAAAACATGTTTCCGATAAACATAAAGAAACCGAACTAGTACCAGTAACGTCAGTAGAATAGGTTACAAACATAGTTAAAACATCAAAAACATAATAAAAATATGAAAACGTAAAACCGAGATTGCACATATTATAAAATCATCATCACTCGATTCGAGCAAATCGTATTTATTTTTATCACTGCTTTCCAAAGTAGCTGAGAGCCCTTCTTCTGTAAGTTTTTAGGGTTCTTATACGTTGGTCTACCCTTTTTAGGGTTAGACGGACCTGGTGCACTTCTATCGATCTTAATCCGGCAAAAAAATCACAGAATCGAGACCTAAGCAGATTTTTTCCAATTTCTGACCTTAAGTACCATCTGACAAATACACGTGCGTTTCACTGTAGTGCTATGTTCATACTGGCCTGTTTTGTGATACCGATCGGTGCGATACCGATCGGTGTCAAACGCACTGTGCACTTAATACTGAAACTTCGGCGAAAACTTCACGCAGGTTGGCCAGTCGTTTCTCGAAATTTCTTCCCATAACCAAGTCATCATCCAAATACACCAGGCAAGTTTTCCAAGAGAGTCCAAGCAATATCAGCTCCATCAATATGTCGAAGGTCGCCGGGGCATTACAGAGACCAAAAAAACAACAGTATTAATAGTGAATGCACTATCGTCTTCACGTATCCGCTCTTCAAGTCCAATGATGAAAACTATTGTGAGTCTGCCAATGTGGTTAGTGTGTCTCCAATTCGGGTAGCTGTCCTTCTTTGTGTTTGTCATTATGTTTCCTATAATTCACACATAATCTTATAGTCCCATATTCATCGGAAACCAGTATCACCAGGGTAAACCATGGACTCGATTATTCTTCGATTACGCCATTTTTGGTCATTTTCTCGACAAGCTTTTCCACTTCTTGTTCGTTAGTGAATGGTGATCTTCCTGGTTGATGACGATTCGGATGAGCTTGGTCGTTATATATTTTGTGCTGGATGAGATTGTTTCCTCTTTTAGTTGAATCTGAAGACACAAATACGTCACTTTCCTCAACAATGAATTTCATGATTACTATCGTTTCGGACGTCCATCGTCTCAATGTATTCAAAAAGTTTTCACGACGTTTCGAATGCTTGTAACTGCAATCGTCTTCAGGTGAATACAGACATGTTTAGGTGCTACTTACCAATTTATATGACTGTCGGCGCAATGATGCGTGCAATTCCGCCATGTGCAGCGGTGCGTGTAATTTCGCGCGGTGTGGTGGTGCGTGAAGTTTTGCGCCTCTGCAGCCCGCCAGAAAGAGCAACGCTTGGTTGACTAAAGGCGTTATTGGCTTCGATGTAGGCGGCCTCTTTGAACTTTCGTTTGAACCAATGCTCCTCTCTATGTAGAACACTTGCGTCGTCCCATAGAACTCGATGGTGCTCAGTCCAGGCGTGGTCAGCGATTCCCGATTTTGATGTTTTTCCACGTTGAGTCCATTTCTTGTGCCCATCCAATCTTACCGATAACGGTCTCTTTGTCTCTCCAATGTAGGAATCTCCGCATTCACATGGAACTTCATAAATACAATTCTTACTGATTTCATTTTTGTTGTCAGGTTTGGTCTTGGTCAGGAAACTCCTTCTGATCTTCTCGTAGACATCTCTGATGTACGGAAGGCAGATCACTGTGCTTTGTTGTTGCTCTTCAGTTGGTTAGTCCCCGGGTTGTTTCATTACTTCTCTGGAGTTTCTTGGGTTCCTTGGGGCCGGTTTAATTCGTTGCATATGTGCGTTGCTCTCTCTACCAATGTTCTCACGATCCCTCTCTTCGTCGAACTCGGATGGTTGGAGCTGTAACTGAGGTACTGCCCCGTATGTGTCTTCTTTCTGTAGACGGAGGTGCGGATTTCATTGCCTATTCTCTCAACGTTCACATCGAGGAAGGGTAAGGCACTATTGGTTTCCATTTCCATCGTGAATTTGAATCAAGTTACCACATCGTCTACAACCTTCAAACAAATGCATTTCATGGTTGCTTTATACTCATTCGGTGACAAATGATTTAAGGTTTTCCTGATGCTTGTCAATATGTCAATTCGGTTTTCTTCCAGCAATCGTGTTTCTTGTTCAGCAAATTGATGCTTGATGATATCCATTATGGCCTTCATAGCGTCGTAGGGTGTATTTCTCCATGAATTTTTTCCAAATCAGCCACTAAATTCCTCGCTTCTGGCACCAACTGTTACGAATCTGGGTTTCATGGCTATTGAAATACTGAACTAGTTATTCTGCTTTTATTTACACTTCACAACAGAATCCTGACAACTGAATAACATAATTCAAATTCTCCGTCAAAATACACTGCCCACTTCACTGAACCTTCATGTAACTCGTTTTACTCACTGAACTTAAAGAATGAACTATCTTCTGTGACCGATACGCCGCGTATTTTATAGGTCATTATCACCTAGGAAATTCCTTGTCGTTTTTAAATAATTTCTTCTACCCTCATACAGATTTATAACCCCATACAGATTCCTATCCACATACAGATTTTCCTGAAAATTTGTGATTGTGAATATTTAATAGCTATAAAAATTCTTGTGAGATTTAAAACTAAAAAACGTGGGGCGCATGCAATAGATAATTGATGCATGAATAGTTCACCTGAGTCACGTTTTTCGTTTTGAACTTTTTGAATTATTTTATACTGTTACGAAACTGGGTTCGTTTTTGTTTATCAAAACACTCGAATGAATTCTATAACCGTTTATTCAACTTTGGAAAACACAACACAATAATGCACTCAATCATAATACCGCGGTGTACTAACTTCGAATGAATCACACAAATCGCATCAATACATAAAACTGTTCGTCTGTCGCGTGCGACCCGCTTAAACAGGGCGGCTTTTTATAGCCCCCCCCCTGCTAACTTTTGAATGATTCAACGTGGAAGAATGATTGAGACAAAAACCGTTCCAAACCGATACTACTTTTTGAAAAAAAATACATTATGATTGCTCGATAGATAGCGCGGGAGGCATATCAACTTAAAAATTTTAAATAGCATAGGGGGTGAAGTGATACATCGTTGAAAAGATAATTTAATTATATTTTCAACCATCTATTTTTTTTTAATTCCGTCTAAAAGTTTTTTCACAATATGCATTTGAAATGTGAAGTATAAGTGCGGACCTGAATGGTTCCCTTACCTCGATAACTTTTGAATGGTATTACCGGTCCTACTTTTTGAGAGAAGATACATTACAATTACTCAACAGAGGGCGCTGGGGGCACATGAACTTTAAAATTTAGAATGGCCTAGGTAAGTAGTGTTATAATCATTCATACATTAGAAGATCTTAAACATCGACAAAATCATCCAACTTCGTATTAGGCATTTCTAGGTAACTGCCTGATTATCAGTTGACCAAATCCAATAAATGGTACCCGTTATGATTATGGTTATTAGAAATAAATGAGTTGGGTTTTATTTGGGTGAGAAATTGGATTATTGTGTGGACTCTAATTCTCTCAATAGGCGAGGACACGACAAATTATTATCGCTTTAAATATGCTTTTAAATACATAACGCATATATAAATCTACCCAGAAAATATTTTTTGAGTCAAATTTCAATAACAGCAAGTCCCATTCGTTTTTGAAAATCAGCAAATTTTGAAGTTACTAATATTGGCGCTCTTTGTGACGTAAACGACCGAGCAGCCAGTAGGCGTAATCGGGTTGATTGTGACGTTAAACGGCAATGTTGCCAAATTTCTCAAACTATAACTGTCAGACCTAGAACACTATTCGCAATGTCAAGATTGGGGTTGGTTGATTGGGTGATTACGTCACAACATTTTGCAATGGCGCTAGAAAGAAGCCATTTAAATTTTGCCGACTTTTTTTTTTATGTTTTAGGAAATTAAAAAGAAAAAAAAGAAAATTATCAACAGAGTTTTTACAAACTGTAAAATCCATTAAAATTATTTTGAAAATTTCGTGTCTCGCCCATTATTTAAGTCTATTGAAGTCTATTGAACCTATTTCGTGTTCAACCAAGGTTGAAAGTAAAATTGAATTACTTTTTCAACAATGTGCCATTCGACCTCTATGCCTTTCGAAATTTTCAAGTTAATATGCCCTAGCGCCCTCTGTCGAGTAATTGTAATATATCTTCTCTCAAAATGTAAGATCGGTAATACCATTCAAAATATGCTCTTTGCCATTGTTCCACATCCCACATCAAACCATTCAAAAGTTATCGAGGTGAGGGTACCATTCAGATCCGCACTTATACTTGACATTTCATATGCATATTGTGAAAAAACGTATCGACGAAATAAAATAAAATTGAAAGTTGAAAAGAGAATTGAAATATCTTTTCAACGATATTCCACTTGACTCCCCATGCTATTTGAAATTTTTGAGTTGATGTGCCCTCCGCTCCATCTTTCGAGCAATCACAATGTATTTCATTTCAAATGGTAGTATCAGTGATATTATTCAATATGGTTTTCGTCCCATTGTTCTACGTCGAACCGTTCAAAAGTTAACAGGGGGGGGGGAGACTATAAAAAGCCGGACTGTACCTACATAATTATTTCCGGAACCATCTGGTTCTTGGAAACATCCCGCATGACTGCCGCATGGTCTAGCACGTGTAAGATGAACAGGGGTGTACTCTAGTTATTTCGGTAGCAATACTATTTGGTCCGTTTTCAGTACGTGGTATATTAAAAACATATTTAAATAATTATCTTTAGTCTTGTGTCTGTGAAACTTTGCAATCGAATTTAAAAATATTGAAAAGATTATGATAATTTGTTATCATAATACGTGAGACCATATGCACTGCCAACAAAAATCAAAATTGCAACATTATGTTCGGCGAACAAGAAGTTTATCGAAGCACGAAGATTTAGGAAACGAATTCCATGTTTTGCCCTATCTCATAAACTGCTATTGAAAGCGCCATTTAAAACATCATATTCAATAACAACATTTGTAGGGAACAGACAACGGAGCAACGTTAATAATTACGCAAATTTCAAAAATCTTATAAATGAAGTAAGCATCAGTAGAATTCAAATTGAAGTCACTCACAATGAGACTAGTTTTTATATTAATTAAATTTAGAATACAATATTCAGCACTAGTGCACACATTGACAGAAACTGTAGAATAGTACATTTGTCACAGTCTTATAGTAGTTGAAAAACACATAATCAACTAAAGTTAAAACGTTTACGGATAATAAATCATTGGTGAAACCTGACATATACGTCTAAACCCTTTCCATTTCTTTGAGTTATCTTGAGGCATCCCTATTTGGGCTGGCCCGACAGCTGTCACTCACTTTTATAACCATAAGCAGATAAAGTTGAAATGAAATATATATATACATTTCGTCTCACCAATTATTTATTGTCCACTTCGCCAGGCGAAAACGTCTGCACAATAGTATCTGTAACACGCGTAGGTTTTGCTACACATTGCAATATACCGTATGTTTCTATAAGGTTTTTTAATGTATTTCTCCAACCAAAATACAACGGAGATTTGTGGATGATAAACTTTCACAAATTGATTAGAATTCTTCAATAAATTTTGCATCAGAACTTGAGAACTTAGAACCTTCAAGAATTGAAGCTTTTTAAAATGACGAATATTATATTCACATCTGAGTTGGTTATCAATAATGACCCCAAGGTATTTGATTTGGTTCTCATTTGTTTTTCGGAGGAGTCCAGGTTGTATATTCATGTATAATATAACTACTGCCGGTAAAATTGTAGATTATTCTTCGACTTCACTTGACGAGTTATAATAAAATTTGGGAATACGAGTACTTAACATTCAAGCAATTGCCTCAGCAGCAGATTTAGTCCATCCATCTATTGTATTTCTTCCAACAGGTACATTATCGTACCATTTGTCAGTTTCATTTTTCCAGTGTCGATTTGGTTTTGAGAACAGTCGTGGTGAGGTAATATTGTCGCCTCAGTTTATGAAAAAGACGTACAGGGCAGCTTTGTCTTTCACTATTGGAAATCAACCATTTACTACTTGTACAGATTTTAGAACCACCTTGGCACGTTTTACTGAACACCGGATTGTATTCAATGCGATTTGTTGGAGAGTCATCGTTTTTATTCTCGATTTGAAAAAAATCCACCAGACAAGCAACTGCCTCATCTCCTCGCCACGCTAATTCTACAGCAGCAATATGGTAAAATTTACGCATAAGACCTTCAGGAGTATTTTCATCCCATAGCAATATTATTTTGTTAACTTCAGACAAATTTAACGAAACTGAACTGGACTTACGTTTACATGGAGCTGCTTGTAGTTTATTCCTGATTGCATCGCGGGCATCCCGGGCTGGTTTAAATACTATATTGTTAAACGTGTCAATCATAATATTATAGTCATTATAGTACTTTTCTTACAAAAGTTTGCACGAAACGTTCCACATTGTCTTCACCGTTGCTTCTTTAAATTCGGTCCCTTCTTTCTTTCTCATATTGACCGCCCAATATTTTAGTATCAACGCCAATTCTTCTAAGCTTCTATTTTCATTTAATTCATATTCTCGTTCGCAGCAAAATTCCATAAATATTCCCCAAATATATTTGTGACTGTAGGTTGTATTTCTGGGAATTTTTTCTTTGATTAGCGCATTTATACTTTGAACATTCGCATTGTCAAAACGTGACATTTTGAAATTTATTTGGAATGAAGTTGTCAAACTCAATCGTGTTGTCATAGTGATTGATAATTGCACTGAATGCATCAGTGTAATGTTGACATGATTGGGTAAAATTGTTTCATATGACACAAAATGGCAAAATTTGAATGGTTGTTAGAACTGTCAAAAAATTCTCATGATTATTTTTCCGACCCAAATATCGACCAATAGAATTGCACCATTCGACGTCACGTGGTACAACCTACATGGTATTATACTGATAATTTTTTGAAAATTTTCTCTGGTAGTTGCTATATATAAAAAACAAAACATGATCCAGTCAAATTAACCACACTTCAAACTGACAGGTTGAATTCAATTGTGACAATTGGAGATTTTGCATGAAAATGAGTCGATTTGGAGTTTGTTCTCTGTCCACCATCGATAAAAAAGTCAAAGGAAATGTTCCCATTAATACGGAGAAGGCAAAAAAAACAGTTTGGAACCAATTTACTACTTTTTTGGGACGGAAAAATAATCCCCCGAATACCACACGAGCTTCAAAATTATCTGGCATTTCCCTCAAGGTTCCCTGCAAACAAATAAAGTCGTCAAGTTTTTCAGGAAAAATCACTCGCGCTTCGCGCTCGTGATTTTTTAACCTGAAAAACTTGACTCCTTAATTTGTTTGCAACGAACCTATCGGGAAATACCCGATAATTTTGAAGCTCTTATATTATAAGTGATTATTTTTCCGACCCAATATCGACAATAGAATTGCACCATTCGACGTCACGTGGTACAACCTACATGGTATTATACTGATAATTTTTTGAAAATTTTCTCTGGTAGTTGCTATATATAAAAATCAAAACATGATCCAGTCAAATTAACCACACTTCAAACTGACAGGTTGAATTCAATTGTGACAATTGGAGATTTTGCATGAAAATGAGTCGATTTGGAGTTTGTTCTCTGTCCACCATCGATAAAAAAGTCAAAGGAAATGTTCCCATTAATACGGAGAAGGCAAAAAACAGTTTGGAACCAATTTACTACTTTTTTGTACTGAGAGGGAATACACATTGAGTGCTGAAACGAGTGAAGCGCAATTGGCAAACATTATGAAAGATTACGCTTACAATATGAAGAAAATGGATGGAGAAGACTATAAAGAAGGTACAATAAAAACAATGTGGAATCAGACTGCCAAATTACTTCAAGAAAAGTATTTGAACGATTTCGACATCAAAATCAACCCATTTTCGGATGCTGCATTCAAGACCGCTCGAGGAGCTCGTGATGCCAAGCGTAAGGCTTTACAATCGATTCCGGAAAAACGGAGGGCAAGTGCAGCAGCGTTGGAGGAAAAAGATTGGGATGCAATGACCACTGTTTGGAAAAATAATCCCCCGATAATTTTGAAGCTCTTGTGGTATTATAATTGGTTTCCCAAGGTTCCCTGCAAACAAATAAAGTCGTCAAGTTTTTCAGGAAAAATCACTCGCGCTTCGCGCTCGTGATTTTTTAACCTGAAAAACTTGACTCCTTCATTTGTTTGCAACGAACCTATCGGGAAATACCCGATAATTTTGAAGCTCTTGTGGTATTATAAGTGAAAATTGATTGTATCGTCTGCACATGTGAATATTTTTCCAGGTGTCTATATTGAGAATAAGTTGAGGTAAATAGATTGGATCCAGGATGGTTACATGGGGTGCACCAGACACTATATCTCCGAAATCTCTTTGGTTTTCCCCAATTTTCACGCTTTGTTTTCTCTTCAGCTGGTAACTTTGATTCGAGAAGGAGCTAATGTGATTTTTTGTGTTTCAACTTCAACCCTGGTAACTGAAAAACCAATGAATAGTTATTTTTTCAATTCTATAATAAGTATATTTTCAGAAATCAAGATTCAGTCACGAGTATGTTTTTGTTTCAACGTATAATAGAATAGAGTACTTGAAAAAAGGTAAATTTGCCATTATTTCCTCTTATAATTGTATGTTATTATTTCACAGTTATAGTGTCCACTCATCATTATTGTTATTTTTTCAAGGCGATAAAATGTAAAAAATATTTTAACAAAGGTGAACGAAGGAAATGTTACAATTCTCAAACAATCAGTACCGCCTCTCTTCTCAATACTGCATATTCATGAGAATACAAGTACTGGCTCGATTCGGTCACATCATAAAACCCAACACTCCTTATTCGAAACAGGATATTCTAACACTGACGGTAGTAGGCAATTAAATGATAATTTTCAGTCCTTTCTTCTTATTCTCGAATCTCAGTTGGCGGCATCCTCGACAAATGTACGTTCTAGGGGTCAAGGATGACTCAACTACCTTGATTTATAGTAACATAATAGACGATAGGTTCGGATAGTTAGGAATGTTCTGGGTGAAATCACAGTCACGAGATGAGTAGATATTGGAGGACATTTACAGGGTTGTTCAGCAAGCATGATGTATAGAATTATTCCATAGTTGGCACTCCAATTTTGTTCACAGCAGGTCCGCTGTTTCTTAAAGTACAATTTCACCACAATGTGTTGAGATGGTCAGTGGAAATTGTTGGATTACAAATTTATAGAGTTGAACTAATTTCATAATTGTAGTGTTATATTTCACCATTACAGATTGTACTGATCAAACGGTGCTAGTGTTCATTTTACTCTATATGGAGTTCAAATTTCACTCTAACTAGAGGTCACATTTACATTTTTAGAGTGTATTCAAACATGAATTATGGCTGGAATGAAATAGAATCAGACATTTTATAAGAATAAAACATTTTTCATTCATATTGATATATGTAGTTTCATTTACAGAATTCAAAAAATTCTAATAATATATTTGCTTTATTCCTCTGTCGACTGGTGTTGTTAAAATTAACTTTGAGGAAACTTTCAGGGACATAATGAGGAAAATATTTGTTATAATTGTTAATATGTTATATAATTTCCATCAGTGGCATCACCTGCAGAAAATATATCAACATGTTAATAATAATATGGTAGAAATAATAATAATATTAAAAGGAAAACATTCTCAATTACAGTTATATTTTGTAATATCCAACAGAAAATAACTTCTTCCCCGGCTAAAGCCACGCTGGACATTGCATTACATTTGATAGATATTGTTGAAGGACTCAAAAGAAAAAATCCAAAAGTGAAAATTTGCATTTTCATTCGCATAGTTATTTGATTTTCTATTTTAGTCTCAATTGAGAACTCATATATGAATACCTCCCAAGAGGTTATCTCAAACGATGGAAGATACTGAAAGATAGTGAAAAAAATTATCTTTCTTTAGTGAAGAAGTTTATCTTTCAGTCGCAGATGATTCCACATCTGATTTTATGGAATCTAGGAATAAAAGCCACCGGTAAAAAGCCGCAGAAAAAAAGTCAGCCGAAAAAAAAACCGCCGAAAAAGAAGCCGCCGCTATTCTGGATTTAATAAAATTAATTTCGCAGGTGAAAGAAAATTTCAATAAATATATCTCATTATTATTTATTGTTATTACACAGAGTAACATAACATGTTATATATTTAATTTGGGCGCATCCTTGTAGTGGCTAATGACTGTTGAAAATAGTTCCATATTTCACCTGTTTTCTACAAACTCCGTACAAAGGTCTTTAAGTCTCATTTGCATTGTATCGTAGATTGCCCTCTTCTTGGGAGTTGGTAGTGGTCTAGTTTGTTTGCAGCTGTTATATCTTGGTATAGCCCACCGCAACTTCTTGCCTCATTTTATGAATAAGCACCCAGATTGATGGATGCTTCATTGCCACTAAATGGCTGAACCTATTGGTTCCAACCTGAAACAAAAATGCAATTTAAAAGAGGATACTGGTCTATAGTAAAATTTACTCTAAATATTACAAAAATACGAACTGATTTGTTTGAAAATATGAATTGAGAATGTTTCCCTTTTCAAAAATATGAACCTCCTGTACTGTAATTCGTCTTGTCATTTCCAGTAATCACAGCATCATGAACATTCCATGTTCCTGCTGGGAATAAAGCCGGAATCCTCCTCAAGCGGTGCCTTGTTTCTGATTGCCTACTCTTCTGAAGGTCCCAGATACGTAGATTTGGTCGAAATAATCTAATATATTTGCGTATTCATTTCCATCCCTTTGGTTCCTGAGGAACTCCATGCCACTCGCGACTTTATCCAATGACAGGAACGCTAGACCATCTACCATACCAACAAAACTACTAAATCGTTGATTTTAGTGGTATTTTGTTTGCATCCCCAGCTCTTAGACTTTTCTGTGTGTACTCTGGCACAAACGTTAGAAGCAGCCTTTTATGGTTATATCCTTTTCGAAAATGGTTTTCGTGGCGTTCATTACAGCTTTCTCAAACTCCTGATAGAATGCGGATCAGGGAATAAATGTATCTGTTCGCAATCTTGTTTCAAGAACCTCAGCATGGCTTCATAACTTTTCTCGGTTTTTCTTTGGAGAATGGCGTATACTGCAGTCACGAACACACCAGAGCTTTTCACACGAAAAACATAGAGTTGTTGGAGTAGAGGTGGCGCCAATGAAAAATGTCCGTCCACCAGGATGTGGCATCGGAGAGAAACTATAACGGTCTATCAGTAGTAAAAATCAATATCCTGTATTCCTCTTCATCATCGGTACCAACTGTGTGGTTGTCGATAAGTAGAAATCTTTCCCGTGTTTGCCCTTCTGATGTGTACATAAATGTTAGACAACTTTACAAATTTATCGTTGATATTACTTATATTATCGGTTTTTTTCCGACGGCTTTTTTTCCGGGAGGTTTTTTTTCCGCAGCTTATTTTCCGGCAGCTTTATTTCCGTCTACCGATTTTATGAACACCCGCGATAAAGGGGTGGGAAAAACACAGTTTACTACTTTTTTGTGCATACAAAAAACTCTCACAAAAGTTCAAGTTAATGACTAGATGTAACAAAAAGAAAACTGTGTCGACTTTCATGTTGCGGAAAACCCCCGGCTCAGTGCGGCATATACGCAAGTGCTCGGGGCAATTTTTTGTATCACCGCGTTTATGTACCCGAGTAAACCGATATTTTTCCACAGGAATCGGATCGTTTATTGACTCACGTTAATATCCGACGTAATTACAACTACAAAAAATGTTAAAAAACAATTTTTTCAACTTCGTTCCCTCAAACATTCGAAAAAATTGTATAATCAGTTTTGATCAAAATATGTAACACAAATGCAACAGAGACCCAAATGATTTTAGACAGGTATTTTTGCCCACCAATCATATATTGGAAACGAAAAGATCGAGGTGAGCTTGACGTATCGTACACAATTGTTGGTTCGGAACAGTCTAGACCAAATGATTTCTTGAAAAGCTTTTTCTCAGAATTTCGGGTTAATGACTCGGTAGCTGGGATTTTGGGGAGCAAAAACGTTTTTTTGACATTTGAAGAAAACTGCTCTTCATACTGTGTTCAGGGTGGTTGCGTCATTGAAAACAAAGTACCAGAATTGCTGTTTTCATGAGGAAACCGACACTTGAATGATATTTCGTATATCCAAATTGGAGCCAAACAGTAGAATTATGGAAAAAGCCCCTGACACCGATGTATTCATTTTCCTTTTAAGTCCCATGTAAAACTTACCAAATTTGAAGTTATGGATGGCAGGAAGTGTAGGAATAATCATAGTTTAATAAAACTATAAAAGCTTCACGCTTGTGTAGCAATATGAACTAAAAAGTTGAAAATTATAAGAATAAAGTCATTGACGAAAAAAATTATATTCAATGTTAAAAATGCCTGGGGTGCTTGATATCAGTTGTCTCATTATTTTTATTGCTAGCTATTAGTGAAAGTAGAGTCGTTATGAAAAGTAAGTACAGAGCACCACACGCTTTTTTTTACATTAAAGTAAATTTTTTGGTGTTTATTCTTTATTCTTATTATTTTCACCTTTTTAGTTCATATTGTTACAAAAGCGTGTTTTTTTAGATTTTCCAAACTTTAATTTTATTTTAAACTTTTCAGTCCATATTGCTAGAAAACCGTGTTTTTAAACTTTCCAACTATGGGAGAAAACTCATCGATTAATTCATCCACACGTTTTTACTAACTTTTGGTGAAAGTAGATTGAAGAGGGGGTCAATATGGTTCTTCAGCCTCTCCGTACCTTAACCTATAAGGTCTTTTGTAAATAACGTTTGGTGAAAGTACTAAGACCGTACCAGTGAATTCGCCAGTCGTTTTTCCCAGTTAATTTACCAGTATTGTGAATTAGACTTTTTTAAGTAATATTGTTTAAACGATTGTTTTTACACATTCTCTAGAAAGACAGATGCAAAATTAACTATTAATGATTAACATTTTGCAATAATAATCTTAATTCGGCAATTTATCGAATAATTACGAAAGTAGCCAGATTCAGAGGCATCGGAAGCTGAAGAAATTGTTTATTAACATTTTTTGTAGTTGTAATTATGTTGGATAAACAATCCCATTCCTGTGAAAAAAATATCGGTTTACCCCAGTATATATAAGCGTGGTGATACGAAAAATTGACCCGAGCACTTGCTGATTTGTCGGCATAGTTGTTTTTTTGGGTGCATCTAGTCCTTCCCTACAATCAGGCCCAACGAGAAAGGGGTGATCGGGGACTTTTTCTCCCGAAACAGAGTTTTTAGGGGGGTCCGGTGCTTGACTATGTCAGAGTTAGAAAAGAGTTGTAAATTGCAACAATATCTAGTTTTGTAAAAAAAAATTACAGTTAATCAGGAATCGACTATTAAAATTACTCCGGCTGTAGTTAAACTCAACCATTGTCAATTTTTACACAATTTTTGTTAGTATGTCTACCTCATTGTTATCGAAATCTTCAAATATAAAATTACTGATCTAACAACTTTATTTTTCAAATATTTTTGTGATTAGAATCAGAATAGCAAAGCCTTTCGCAGATTCAGAATATTGATGAGTTTATTAGCAACTTCAAATAGGCAAAGTTATGAACAACAAATATGCTAGTCCAGCCCAGCGTATCAGTCTGTCTCAGTCTTCTGTGCGCTGTGCAATGTTACGGCAGGTGATTTTGGGAATCTTTGAGTGTTTAAGATAGAAAAATGGAAGTAAGTATTTTTTTGTTTCACTTTGTAATGCGATATAGGGATTATGATTTCACATGTACGATCGAGGGGTAAAAGAACCGCCATTGGCGCAGTCACTTCAGTTTTATGTAAGACTGAGGTATTGTGGCAAACTAGAGTATATTTTTCCTAAAACTGTAATTTATTAAGAATACATACGTTATTTTTATTTTCAGGAATATATCAAGACCTGGGATCTGATCAATGTTTAGTGAGTACACACCAAAGTGTGGACTCCCATCACCAACGTGACTCCTATTAAAGTGTGGAATCACATGAAAATGTGGACTCATTTGACAATGCTTTATCTGAACTGAATAATGAACCCAAACCTAAAAGAGCATAAAGTGAGACATATAAAAGAAATAAATGTACAGGTAAGTATTGATTTGTTTTTTTTCCATTTCAACATTCCTCCATCTCAATTTTAGGATTTGAAAGACTTCATCTTGGCTGCACTAGTAGTAAAGAGTTGATTTTGTGGTACATGGCCCAGAAATCTTCAGATGATAAATATAGGAAAATACTTGTGAACATTGTTGTCAATCATATGCTGAAAGATTCACCCTCAGGAGTACTGCCCTCTCATCAAACCAAAGTGGTTTTTGCAGAAGCATTATTTCCTGCCTTAAGAGACAATGCAAGTACCTATTGGAGGTTATGTGAGTGTTTTCCAAATAAGCTATTCATTTGCATTTTATTCAAAACTAAATGTAGTTGTTATCCCAACAATATTCTCATTGTATTTTATAGAAATTCTTGAAACACTAAGAGGGTAATTGGAAACAAAACAAACACAATATTCATCAGGAGAAATATTTTCTGAGGCAATACTGAAGAGTTTCAAATTCGGTTAAAAAGTTGGATATTTGGACGAACACATGCTTATGTTGATTTGGCGGTCATAAAATCAGATGTGGAATCATCTGCGACTCAAAGATAAACTTTAGTCACTATCTTTCATCGTTCAAGATAACCTCTTGGAGGTAATCATGTTGAAAAGGAAGACATTCTCAATTAGAATGTTTCGTTTTAATTTCCAAATAACATGTATTTTCTGCACCTTCAGATAGATAACAAATATTTCTGAAAAATAAACAAATATACATTTTCTATATCTCTAGCTAGGGGATATCCAATGTTACGTAATAAATGTACCACTATAGATGAAAAATGTGATATTGTAGGTTGAATTACGTTTATATTTTTCAGGAAGCCAATCAGCAAGTTCTGCAATTTTTTTCGCATTCAACTGTTTTTGAGTTCCCTTATGTATTGAGAAGCTATGATATTATGATAATAGCCTGTATTTATTATATAATATATAGATTATTTATTTTTTATAGTCCAGGCTATAAAAAATTATTATTTATTATTTATTAATTAACATATTCTGTCATATATATTTTTCATTTATTGAATCACCCCCCTGAAAAAATATATTACCAACGAAAATGAGATATTTTTACAAAAAAAAATGTGAAGGACAATTTCCATCCAGCATATCCAAACAAATTTGAGACCATATTAAACAAATAATAATAAAGTTCTGACAAGAAATAAGACACATTTTTATTTGTTTTATGAAAAACTAGGAGAAAAGATTGAAAATCTTATTTCAACCACAACATACACGGACAATGTGATTTGAAATAATTAGATTTCAACAACATAAGGTTTACAAATTACTTCCTGTCAGTTTATAAATGATGAAAACTAGTAACGGAATCGATAATATTACAATTTTTTATTTTTACTACAATATAAAGTAAATTAATTGAAAAAAAAAAAGAATTACTTCACTGAAAAAACATTTTTAAGTCAGTTTAATAAAAAAAAATGTGTAAAAATAACAACTGAATGTTGTTGATGCACAAGTGCTCTTGTAAAATCGTCAACAGTCCAATTGTGGTTTTAACATAGCTGAATTTGTTAAACAGCAAACATTTGTGTGAAAGCCACAACCCTGTACTTATATGTGAACATTGTCAATATCAAGATTTTTCACTTTATTCAAGGATACTATTGAACCTCCTGGGTTCCTTATTTTTTGTTATTTCAACAAGTTTTTCCAACAGTGGACCAATGTTTTTGAAAGACTAACGATATATATTTTATAATAATAATTCTATGTAATATTATAGTTTTAACTTATTCTTTCCAGAAGTCTTTATTATTGAATGAGGTTGGGACTAGCAGGTGTATACTCTCTCGTTATGAGGAAGGTTGGAAAACATGTATTTTTCAGTGTATACATTTTTCTTTTATTTCAAAGCTTAGTTAATAACCTGAGCGCTTTCGGCTGTTAGCCATCATCAGAGCTTTTTTCTAAAAATGTGAATGCGAATTAATCCAACACATACCGTCAAATTAGGGTGAGATTCCATCTCTTAAGAAATACAAAAATATTGTTGACAATAAACTGCCGTTGAACATAAAATAAATAACGGTAAACAAATCACATATTTCCGAGAACAAATTCATGGGTAAGGTTGAAAGTAGTGACTAACTTGCCGGTTAGGGTAAAATAACTAATCTGACGTCTCAAGTTAAAATAAAATGAGGTAAAATGACATATAGTTGACAACATAGATAAAAGTTTAAAACTGAAATAAAATATTTTTAATTCTCTTGTGAATCCCAGAAATGTTTGAACATGGGTTTAAAATTACAATTCAAGTGAACTTGTGTGTTTGAGCAATTAGCACCATTATTTTTCATTTTCCGTGAAATTTCCAAATCTTCAAGTAGATTCAGTCTTTTGAAGTTAGAATCAGATATATTATGTAATATTTTACTGTTGGATGAAGGTGAAAAGTTGTAATTATTGAATCTGATATGAAAACCGAAATTGGATTTCTGAGGTCTTCTGTTTTTTTATACGGATGTTCAGAGGTCTGAATAGTTCTTCCAATATATGTTGTTGGGCAATCTCCACATGAGAATTCTTAGATTCCCCTTTTTATTAATTTATCAATATGGTCTTTAGTATTAGAAAATAGAGATCCGATGGTTTTGACACATTTGAATGATATTTTGAGATTGTCGACTTTGTGATAATTTTAGCAATTTTATTAGAGACAGGGCCTAAGTAAGGTAAAGATCTATAAGTAGATGAAGAATCAGAGATCATGGGATAGGCTGTATGTATATTTTATTTTGCTATAGTTTTAGGAATGATATCAGGGGAAAAACCATTATTTACCGCTAATTGTTTAAGGATTTTGACCTCATCTTCGAAGTTAGTATCAGACATGGGGATGTTGAGTAACCTGCGGGTGTAGCAATGAATAGAAGACATTTTTTGTTGGTAAGGGTGATTGGAGTTGAAAGGGATGATATGGTCAGTTTGTGTAGGTTTGCGATAGTAGAAAATTCGAGTTTTTATCGATTTTTTATTTTAAATCTAAGAAATTATTCGTTGTTATTTCAATTTCCATGGTGAATTGAATATTGGGATGTACGCTTTAATTGATTTGAATGTTCAGGGAATTTTATGTAACATCTTGAATGACAATATGTCATCCACATATCTAGACCAAGAAATAACTTTATGAAGGTTGGGTATATGTTGGATTTCTAAGTAGTCAAGGAATAAATCAGCTAGTAGGGGGATAATGGGTTGCCCATGGCAAGTCCATTGGGTTGTTGAGAATTTCTGATTGAAAAAAAAAAGTCTTGGGATAAGCAGAATTTCAGTAAGGAAATAAGATTGTCGATTTGTTGGTTTGATTTGTTCTTCACAAGGATATTTTGATAATGGGGATAGTTTCAGATCTAGGAATGTTTTAATAAATTAGTAACATCGAGGAAACCATAGTAACTGATTTGGAAGATTTAGAGAGGAGATTTTATTCACCAGGTCAGAGAAATTAGTAACTGTGAATTTGGGAGAGTAATTCAGCCACTCTTTCAGTAAATTATTCAGGAATTTTGCTAATTTGGATGGAGGTGTATTGCAGAAACTAACTACAGGTCTCATTGGTGTGTTCAGTTTATGTATTTTAGGAAGACCGTATAATTTATACATTGAAAAATAAATTTTTTCCAACCTTCCTCATTATTATTGAATGCCACTTGAAAAATAAAATGCTACAAATATATTTCGAAGTGGAATCAAATTTGGGGGGGGGGGGATTTCAGATCTTCCCTGAGCCCCGATTTTCTCTCTACGGCCCTGCCTACAATTTTTGTTGAGGGTTCTTTGTCCGGGACGAAAAGGTAGTAAACTGCGCTTTTCCCACCCCTTTAACGCTGCTGTGCCGAGGGTTGCGACAGGATGGGGCGCAGCACAGTAAGTTTTCCTGGTCGTACTAATGGAAATGCACAATCTAGTAATTATTTTATGTGTTCTGGAAAAAAGGTAGATGTTAAAAAAACGCGTCTGCTTATTAATTAATAATAATTACTCTCGGTAGGATTTACGCTGGCACAGTTGCCGTTTAATGGCTGTTTTCATGACGAACCGTCGACTATAATATCCAAATCATTATTGACATAAAAACACAAAAAAGCGTACGTGTGATGACATAAAATTATCTGGGTATAGAAAACGGTGTATCTCCATAGCGACAGAACTGTCGCACTACAATAATTGTCATTCTTAGCCTTGTCCGCCAACCCTCATTCCCAAATAAATATAATTTATAAGAACTAAATATCACCGTGTCACATGTCCCGAACGCATCATAAAAACACCAAGACCTTCCACAAAACGCAAATAATCATTATCATCCTTCAAGGTTGTGAACTCGAAGTGATATGTACTTAATAAGTTAAATTAAGTGTAAATTCATCACATCATCCTTGCTCTAATCCTAAGATGATGCTTTCGAGCCTTGCAGCGTAATTGCATGCAGATATCAAGGTTTTGCCACCGATTAGGAGCGAAAAAAGTAATAACAATTCCTGTAGATTACAAATTACTTGACTCTAATCGGAATATCATCATTGAGCGCATCTCGGAACGAATCGCTAAGTGATAAATTTGGTGTTCTGAGAATAATTTCGTAAGTTTCCTCATTTTAAGATTTATAATATTTTCATGTCTCGGAAGTACAACCCATGACTGCCATCACTCATTTTGAACTTAAATTGGATTTCTATTTTCAGTACTGCGAAATTATAACAAAATTTGATTGGGTTTTCAAAGTCCTCATTTTTCCGTACCGTTAAAGGATCTCAGCGTCTGTCTGTATGTCACGCTGATTTCTTTAAGCTGCTGTTTCTCATGGAAATTTGAAATTTGGCACAGTAATAAAGCTGACCTGTTTAATTCTTAATTCTAAAAGGACAAAAAACATTTATCTGCTTATTTTGAAGAGGTAAGTTTGGTATCCGATGCAGTCAGTAATGTGTGATGTTATTTGAAACGCTGCTATCAGGAATCATTTTTGTTGTAAAATTTTGTGAAAAAGAGTTATTTATTCGCTGTAGTATAGTATATACATTTTCAGTTGTATAAAGACATCTTCTACTCAAAATATAGGATTTCAAGTTCAAAATCGTACATATTATAATGTTGAATTATGAAAAAATCCGGAAAAAGAAATAAATATGATTCCCCGTATAAAGTATACCAAATTGAGTGAAAACTATTCCCGCGTAAGGACCAGTCGATAACTTCGCTGACCGCTTATAGCCAAAATTACCGTAAACCATTACAGATTATACTTTTTCAGCTTTGGGGTATAGATAATAGAATCTATTAGTAGAATATTGGTGTGGTGTGTGTCTGGGCATAGGCAGCCAGCGTGTATGGTGAACAACTGCAAGAAAAAGTTTGTGCAGTATCCGAACGTACCATCCACATAAAATTTCTGGCTCAAGCAACTCTTCTATAAATTTGTACAACAACCAATGAAAGTGTTCAATACTATACTCATTTATTATTCAATGGTCCACATAGTTTCAAATATTTTATATAAAAAAAGGAAGCTTGTTAACTAGAAATTTTGGAGATCAATATTAAACAAAAAGTCAGAATACTTGCTTAGATTAATTTAAATAATTATTATTTGTTGAATTTGTTTCACCGAAGATAAAACAGTAGTAGTAAATGTCTGTTGCTTGCTATTTTGTTGTGATTCTCGAATGATATCTCGTACATTTTCAAAGATGTAACAAAAGTTTGGAAAACTCTCTTTTAATGTTCAAAAATGACAATTGTGACAAAAAAGTTTTCCTGATTTCTTTACGCAAAAAAGTGAGTGTTTATCGAAGCCATTCTTTTATAAATCCGAATTTATTCCAAATCAGTGATACACATGAACATGAGTAACAATTAGTGCAAAGAAAATATTCTCATATATGAAACTAAGAAATAATTATCATTAATTTGAGAAAAACCATTTCTACAATTCGATTTTCTGTGACAAATGAAATTTTAATTCAGAAAAAGTTTTCTCAGATGTTTTCAACTCAAGCAAATGTTTCACTTACATTAGGAACACAATTCATAGAGGGGTTTCTTCTATATATGAAGCCATAGCTCGGTTTCACGACTAAGAAACTATTTCAGCGGACTTCAGTAGCAATCAGCAACTGTTTCATGATTCATTCTTTAATGTAAAACTGCGGTATGGCTCTGGATTTGAAAAAATTTTGCATTGGAATTGTGGAAAATTCCCAATGTAAGACATTTGCTCCGGTAGAAAACTCCAATAAGAAACAAAATAAATTAATTCCACATCGGGAAGAGTTTCCTCGAATTCCAAATTTTATTTTTCATACAAAATGGAGAAGCGGAAAACCTAAATTTTCTTTCAAATCCAAGCCAGTCTCTATACAAAACAATTATACAAATGATCGAACATATTTAGTCAGAAGAAATCTAATTGTTCATCAACACAAAAAGAATCTTGAGAAAACAAGGATATGTCGTAGATCATTCTCAAGAAAACTTTGGCAATTACCGAATGCAATAAACATTTAACTCGACAATTGAATAATGAAGAATGTTGAACTGATTGTGTGGTAAATGTACACATTGCAGGCTTCCTGAGTTAGATATTTAATTTTGAAGTGAAGAAAGCAACTTACCTTGTTATATCCAAACTGGTGATAAAGTTTGACTTTATACTCTTCTTTCAAGCACTTATCATAATTATCACTTGTAGGAACAAACGACACCAACAGTATTGATAAGGGAAACATTCGCAATTGAATATTGTTTTGAAAAATAATATCACGACCATTTTAGTGATTCAGACATTCAGAACACGTGAACTGAACACTGTTACCAAGCAAGATTCTGGCATGCATAGTTTACAAAGCTGTCTACGAACCAAAGTTCGTTAGATTCTACTGTTGTTTTCTGATTGGCTGGTGAATGAAAGATCCTAATTAGCAACCAATCGGAAAACAGTACGCGATGTGCACGAAAATTGATTTGAACATTATTGTCTGTCTTTTAAAAAATTTGCCGTTCAATAATTTATATTTTATTAATATGTCTACTACGGAAACGCTCGCATGGTGATTGGCGCCTCCAGAATCCAACCAGAATCGAAATTTACTTTTTTATTCATTAATACGAGTGATTCATCTTGTCTTCTACTCTTCAAAATACACACGGAACAGCTCGGTGTTTTGTTTTAAGAGCCAGCAAATGGCAAAGACAATAATTTTCAGATTGATTCTCGCGCCGGCGCATTTCTGATCGCGTCCGCGTCCTTATATTATGCATATTCGAGAGATAACTTAAGTGCCTAACAGTCTCTCCACCCTTTTGAAGAGTGCTTAGTGCTCGAAACTCGGGAGTACTTTTCAAGAGTGCTTAGTGTATTTTTCGTCGGTGCTCGTCACAGCTCTGATTCCACCAATGTTCTCACGATCCCCCTCTTTGTAGCTGTAGTTGATATACTGTCCTGTATGTATCTTCTTTCTATAAACAGAGGTGCGGATGTTATAGTACGTTCTCTCAACATTCACATCGAAGAAAGGTAAGGCACTGTTGGTTTCCGTTTCCATTGTGAACTTGATCAAATCCCTGATGTTCATTCTTGAAAGAAAATCCTGAATATGTTTATCTCCGTAACTCCATATGATGTTGTCATCCTCGTACTTCAACCGCATTTTTCATTTGTATTACGCCTTTCATATAGCCAATTTCACGAACCACTCTTTGAATATATTGGGAAAAGGGAAGATCCCATCGGAAGTCCGTCATCTTTGGAGAAGAACGGAGTTTCCTCAACAAGTATAGAGAAGAGCATTGGTTCAAACAGACACAAGTAGGTTGCCTACATCGAAGCCTATGACGCATTTAGTCAACCAAGCGTTGAGATCAAGAACTTATGAAAACTGTGCATTGCTCTTTCTGGAAGACTGCAGAGGTGCAAAATCACAAGCATCACCCTACATGGTGAAATTACACGCATCACTGCACTGACTTATTTTCACAGCCAGTGAATACCCATTGGTGATGAAAATTGACAAATTGTATGTCCCGCTGCGACTGAGTTCGATGGGTCAAAAATGCAAATTTTTAAATGAGATTTACATGCATTCTTACATTACATTATATAGATTACAACATAGTATAAATAAGTAGTAGTGTTCTAATTTACATTTTTTCAGATGCACCTAGGTGTGAGACACCTATCATATGTAGATATTTGTAAAATAGAAAACAAATCCAAAGATAAGAAATATAATTATAAATTATGAACTATAAATTATTAGGTACAAATTATAAATAATGAAAATGGGGATCCCAGGTTAGTCAGGGGTTGTAATATTATTATAGGAGACGACACCACATTATTGTGGCATGACAATGACAAAAACAGATTGCATAACAGAATGTGCCAAGACATAAAAAAAGTGAAGAATTGGTGTGACTCAAATCTTTTATCATTGAATACCAGCAAAACAAATATATTAGCATTCAAGTGTAATATACCTGATATCCCCCTCGACAATAACATAATAAAAAATAACTCCACTTTGAAATTCTTGGGAGTCTATTTAGACGAAAATTCAAAATTCTCTCAGTATATTGCACACATCAACAAAAAATTGGCATCAGGCTGTTACGCACTGAGAAACGTCTCTAAGGAACTGAGGTTTGCTGCAGCGAAAGTGGTGTACTATGCCTTAATAGACTCTCATCTGAGGTATGGTATACCCTTTTGGGGTGTTTGCAGTAAACAACTTATGCAGTCGGTTTTTGTCTTGCAGAAAAGGGCTATTAGGTACTTATGTAAAGCGAAATGGCGGGATTCATGTAAACCCCTTTTTCGAGAACATAGAATCCTTACGGTTATTTCAATATTCATATTGGAAACCGTATCGATTATACATAAAAATAGGGAGAACTATTAATCTACAGCCACATACCACACAAGGCGGTCAAATGAACTGAATCTACCAATTCCAAAAACATGTTTTGTTCAAAACTCGTTGATATATGATGGAATCAGGATGTACAATGAACTTCCCATTGGAATCAAAGAGACTTCTTTTATCATATTAAGAAAAAAATGTAAAAAAACTAATAAGTGATAAAGCCTATTATGACCTACAATAATATTTTGACGATGCCCTGTAATTTAGAATGTGTAGTATTTGCGATTGTACTGTGTGAAAAACATACATTCCAATCGTAGTCCTAGTCTTGTCCTGTAACCTTTGTATATGGATGTATATATATCTTATATTTAAATTCAATTATTATTACATTTTATATTTCATGTTTATATTAGTAATATTATTTATGAAATTGTGTTTGTAACAAGAATTCTATTCTTAAACAATAAACATATTCTTATTATTATTATCATATTAAGCTTTTGAGTGATACAGTGTTTACATTTATTTGAAGTTTTTGCATTCCTTATAAAGTGAGATTGTAGATTGAATGGTTTTGGTGCTATTCCTGTAGTAAATCTTTGACTCGCATGATGTTTGCAAAATGGAACAATTAATTGATTATTTGCTCTTGTTCTCGTGTTGTATCAGTGATTTACATATTTTCTTAGTACTGTGGCTTTGTGAATGTATAAACAATTGGCATGGAAATATAGATATCTTTCATTGATTGTGTTATCATTATATAATAAGTTTGTTGCGTACATTCTATTTTTCTGTAGGATGACCCTCAGTATATAATTCTGTACCACATTCAAAGGACACAATGCATTGCTATACAGACCTCCCCATATTATGATTCCATATCTAATTATAGACTCCACCAATGCCTTGTACACTGACATTAATAATGTTATGTTCATTATTTTCCTGAGTTGATAAAATTTATGTATAAGTCTTCGCATACGGTTGGTTAAGTGTGTAATGTTGTAAAGGGGTCCCCCTACTCTCCCCTACTATCAAAATTTGGCGCCTTTCACTGTTCTCGGTCTTACCTCGGGCGCCACCTTTTGGTTTATAGTGGAAAAGGCCACTTTTGCTCCGGGCACTCTTAGTGAAGAAAAACACTCCAGGGGTCAGTATAGTCGTGACAATGCAACGGGGCCAGCAAGGCAGGCTTTAATTGCCTTCAACTGGGTTTCGAACCTGGGTGCCGACTGCGCACTAGGTGCTTAACTTCTACTCAAGATAGTAAATGAAAGAATACTCTAAAAACAGGATAAATAGGTATATTGATAAAAGAGATACAGGCAGGGCGGCTGACGGTAGCCTCAATTTATCACAATAAATAAACAACTGGCAAGCACTATATACAGAGAAAAGTGGGGAGGGTGTTTTCAAGCAGGCGGGGGAATTTAGGAACCAAAAAGCTTTTGCGGTGGAGGAGTTATCGTACGGATTAGTATGCAAGCTCAACATTGAAATGCATATGTGCCTCTTACGGCTATGGATCGATCATGCGCACATCGCACCTGTGGTACTTACAAATATTTCCGATTTCACCTGATATACTATATTTACCCAAACTTCGATCTCACTGCTTCGGCAAGGCTCGGGACGGTCGTGGACTGTTTCGGCATTTGGCTCACACTCTGGATTCTAGTGGTCGAACGCGTGACTGCTTCTGCTAGGCTCGGCAAGCTAATGAATCTTTGAAATATTTCGAAACGGAACTACAGTCGGCTTCCCCCTCTTTTGCGGATTCCTCTCGACCGAATTATAGGCGCGCGCCGTTTTGTGGACTCCGAGATACAAATTATATTTTCCTGGTATAATTACCCAACTTGTAAAAATGTTCCTTGTTATCAATCCATGTGGTGTGACGTCGGCCGGATGACGTCAGCTCGCAGCGTGCGCTCGACTGGACTGCTGTCTCTGGCTTATAGTGGATGACTGAATGTGCTCGGCTCACAGCATAATTACCTAGCTTGTAAAATTATCCTAGGTAGCAATCCACGTGTTGTGACGTCAGTCGGATGACGGCAGATGGCTGCGGCCGCTTTTGTCTCGAACGAACTGATTTCTCTGGCTTCTATCGGATGACTCCTTTCTCTCGGCGGCGTTTGTACATAGTCCAGCTGGCTTGATGAAAATGTTTTCTCGAGAGTCGCTGGCTGGCGCAGGTAATATTCGCGTGTGCTTATATATACGCGTCGCGGTATTGACGTGATCTACGGAGGGTGTTTAGTCCATTTATTGGGGTAGGTGTAATTCACGTATTTATCACGAACACGAATGGTATTTCTAGACCTATTATTACTGTCAAGATGAATTTAAATCCTTACAGGGAGCTTTTGGTTAATAAATATAGCGGGAAAATAGTAACTTCGTTACAATGTTCTGCCAGCTTCAGATTTTTATCTATGGTAACACCTGAATATTTTGTACTGTGAGATTCATTGATTTTGTCATTTGATCCACTGATGATTGAAAGAGAGGTGAATTCAGATATATTCATGTTTGTCAATGAGAAGGTAATATATGTGGTCTTTTTAATATTTAAAGATAGTATGTTATAGTCTAGCCGGTTTTTAACAGTTGAAAAACCTTAATGGACAGAAATTTCAACATGGTCCCAAGTGGATCCCTTGAAAACTAGTACGGTATCATCAGCATACGATATAGAATGTGTTATCATTATATAATAAGTATATAATTCTGTACCACATTCAAAGGACAAAGGACATGATGTGGAACCGTGCAAAGGCCTTTGCGAGATCAATAGTTATTTATGCAACAAGTGCAAAAAGTAAGTGTTTCTTGCACTCGACGTGAAGTTGTCCGACGAGGCCGCCAGGCCAAGTTGGACAACACGTTGAGTGCAATAAACACTTTTTGCACGAGTTGCATACAATATTTTTTCTACGTTCATGCAAAAACCAAAAAAATGTTTTATTTAGATGGCACTAAGTTTAGGAAAATGAAAAGCGTACTAAAAATTGCGTCGATTTGACGATTATGTTTGTCATGATCACAAATGACAGATGTAGAATGACAGATGAGTGCAATAAACATTTTATTGCACACTGCAATAAAGAAGCACTTTTTTCAGTAAAGTTTTGTTTTTTGCATGAACGTAGAAAAAAAATTGGAATGCACTTCTCATTATTATCAAGATTGTTTTAGGTTATCGATTAGGTTGAACATGACATTTTCTGTACTCATTCCTTTTTTAAATCGGAACTGCCTTTCATTCGAAATATTGTTGATTGCTAGAAAATCGTATAGTCTCTCAAACATTTATCAAATATTTTTGCAAATGTACATATGAGACTAAGGGGCCTATAATTTGCTACATTATTATTATCACCAGATTTGTAGATGGGAGTTAGAGAGGATGTTTTGAATTGAATTGGTACTTTGCCATTTTAGAAAATTCTATTTATAATATGTTTGAGGGGTTGCAATATATAGATGTTAAAGTACTAGTATAATCTGATCAGTTTAGATAATTCATTATCCAATCCTGAAGCACTATAATTTTTTAATGATGTGATGTGCATTACGAGTTCATTATTATCTACAGGTTTGAGAAACATGGAGTTTTCCAGTGTTTGCTCATACAGTTTGTAGTCAGGAGGTGGTGCATCAATTTTTGATGCCATAGTTTGTCCAATGTTGCAGTAATCAGCCATATCTTTATCATTCATGGATGAATCGTTATGATCATTTGTTACACTTATATGACTGTTGGATTTCTTACTATTTGAATTGGTAGCTTCTGATATTATTTGATAAAAAAATTTTATATTATGAAATGAAAATGAAAATCTTTATTCAAATAGGAAGGAAATCCTAATATACAAATACGTTACATAATATAATAATAATATATCCTTGGAATGATATCTATTTTTAGCAGCAGTTATTATTTTATTTAACTCTTCCTTAGATTGGGGCATATATTTGTTTCGTGTTGGAATCCACATTTTGAGCAACTTGTATTGTTTTTACACTCACTATTTCAATGGTAGTAGTCCTGGCATTTAAAACATCGGGGAATATCTAAATCTCCATAGACAGGGTACCATCCAATATATACTTTTTTCAGGGTCATCAGTTTCTTGAACCCATCAGGAGAACATTCACTTAGTATTGTTTTATATCTAGAATTTCTATGTTTCACATAGGTGACCTTGATTCCTTCTACTTGGTTTTGTTCGGAAATATTCTTTTCGATTTCTTGGGTTGATATATCATCAGTAAAATTTGTTATTTTCATTCACGGATTCCTCATTTTACTTAGGTGTACATTGTAATATTTTAGTTTATCTTTCATTGTAGTTTCCAATAGTTCTGTGTCTAGTTTTGATGAGCACTTTATGACGACTGCACTATTTTTTGTTGTTCTCAACTAACACCAATTTTTAAATCAGCTGGTTTTATGTTTGAACTGAAATTATTTTTAGTTTTCATTGCATTTTGAGGAAGTTTAGCTTTGATTATTATCTCAGGAAAATAGTATTTTTGTTCTTGTTTTGGTTCATAGTTGTTACTGGCTATTTCTGCATATGATAATGGTAGTTGCTGTTTATTTTCATAAGAACTCAATTTTTCTTGTAACATTTTGATGGTTTCATTTTTGCTATCTATTATAACTTCTTTATCCTTGATAGTTTGCTTCATTGTGTCAATGAATTCATAATTTCTGCACTTGGGACATAGGAATATCAGAAGTCGTTTTTGTAGGGGTAGACATTTTATTTCTGAGGGGGTCAATTCTGTACATTCTGGACAGAATAAGTTCTTACAGGTATCACATGGAAAGCAAACTACTTTCAAATCCCTACTGGGAGTTTTAACTTCTTTGCATTGTGAACATTCCATTTTGTTTCAACACCCATTCATATTATCAATAAAATCAACAACATTTCGAAATGGTTCCGTTACGTAGACGATTGCCTAGTCTTCATCGAAGGAAATACTAATGATGCCTATAATATACTCAACTCATTGAATAACATACATCCTAAAATAAAATTCACCCTAGAAATTTTCATGATTTAACCATAACCAAAATCAACGACAAACTTGACTTTTCAATCTATAGAAAACCCACCCAGACGGACCACATCATCCCCTCCAACTCTAACCATCCCATTCAACACAAAATGGCTGCCTTTAATTGTTTCATTAACAGATTGCTAAATACCCCCTTAAGCCCAATTAATTTTGACACTGAAGTTAACATAATCAAACAAATCGCGGTCAACAATGACTACAATCCGTCCATCATTGATAATCTAATTCTAAAATTCAAATCTCGCAATGAAAGGAAGTTAGCTTTCAACTCCATTCCTCCGGACAACTTAAGCTGGATTTATAGTTAGACGGACTGTAAACGTAGACGCACTGTATACGTAACAAACGGACTGTAACATATTATTAAATTTATAAATCGACGGAACTGAATTTTTGCGCATGGGTAGAAGTGATAGTGACATTCAACATAACCTACACATTATACGAATCATAGACAGCCTGTGTTGGTTTGAATTTGTATTATATTCTAAATATTTATCTATGCTTCGTTTTCTGTGTCACAATGGATTATGAAATACATGAAGGTATGCTTCTTGGTGCCGTGGGACTGTTGTTATGTGTAGTAGCATTGAAAGTTCGAAAAACTGAAACAAAATTATGGCTAAAGCTGAATTTATAGTTAGATCGACTTGTAAACGTAGACGATTGTATATCAAACGGACTAAATATAAATTTATAAATCGACGGAACGGAATTTCTGCGCATGGGTAGAAGTGATAGTGACATTCAACATAACCTACACATTAAACGAATCATAAACAGCATGTGTTGGTTTGGATTTGTATTATATTCTAAATATGTATGTATGCCTCGTTTTCTGTGTCACAATGGATTATGAAATACATGAAAGTATGCTTCTTGGTGCCGTGGGACTGTTGTTGTGAGCAGTAGCATTGGAAAAGTGTCGACAAACTCGAAGAACAATAATTATGCGACAAGACCGATAAACCGTAACAGAAAAGTAGAGAATGCCTACAATAATTTTTTAAAGATGAAGACTGCTGATCCAGATCAATTTTTTAAGTATACTTGAATGACTATTCCAGTATTCAATGAATTATTAGGTCTTGTAAAAAACACCACACATAATTCTTTATTTTGATTTGCCGGACGCAAGAAACGTAGTGTGAAAGATGAAAGTTGGCCAACTCTTCCGTTCCAGTCCGTTTCACTTACGTTACGTCATGCGTTTACGTTCATTTATAAACAAGAGTACATAAATTATATAGTTGATCTTTTTGCAGTGCGTCTACATTTACAGTCCGTCTAACTATAAATCCTTAGCCCCAGTCAAATATTTTTCTTTGCTCTTTTTTGATTCCAACATATGTAATGACGTTTCCAAATTTATAAATAAAACAATTCCAGATATAAAAATTTCATTTAGTTCCTCTAACAAGTTGAGCAACTTTCTAGTTAATTCGAAAGACAAAATTGATAAGTTGAAGAAGAGCGGTGTTTATAAGCTCCACTGTTCTGATTGTTCTGCCTCCTACATCGGTCGAACTTGCAGACCTCTTAACACTAGAATAAATGAACACTTGAAGAAGCCTGACAAATCTGCATTTGGACATCACCTGAAATTCAACAACCATAGTTTTAGCCCTAACAAAGATTCCAAAATTCTACACAACATAAACAATAAAACTACCTGAGACTGGACTTGTTCGAAGATCTCTAAAGAATTAGCCAAAAATGACCTTTGCCTCAACTCCCAAATTAATTGGAATAGAGATTTCGTTCCCCTTCATAAAAGGATCATCACTTAATATTTACCTTACTCAATTCTTCTTCTCTTTTCTAACCTTTTAAACTCTTTCAGTATTTTGAATTCATTTTTGTTACTTCCTCAAGTTGGTAACTTCACCTCCAAAGTTGATGTTTGACACTTGACATTTGAAGTTGTCATTGAACTATTACATTCTCATATGATCTTAGGTATCTTCAACACGCTTTATTCGTTGAACCTAAACATATATATAATTATAAACATGTCTTCTTTTATTGTAACATTTCCTGTTAGCTGACTATGTAAGTACTCGCCTATCATTTTTCTACATTTTCCAACCTTGGTTATGTTTCATCTCATATCAATCAGAGTATTTAATTTTCAGGAAGCACCGATGATGACGTGAGTCGAAAGCGTTTTGCTAATCTATTAAATATACACTAATACAAAATCTCCTCTCCTACTTATTTATATTAGTCCGCCACTGTTTGAAAGTAAATACAAAAATTAACACCGAGGTCCAGGTGTGGATATATTTTTTTTTAGAGTTTTTTATCACAGTTGAGATTTTGACTTGTTTTTGCACCTGCAGTAGACTGAACTGCACTACACTTGCATTTTCTGGTTGATGTTAGAGAACAATAACCAACTGTCATATATATTCGGATGCACCACGTAATTATACAGGTTTCTGATACTGATTAGAAAATATTCGAAATTTTAACAACATAAATTTGCAAGTGAAGTAGGATTAACTGAACCACGTATTTCTTTAGTTCATATTATGCCATTGATATTCTGAATCAATTATGAATTGATTGCACCTATTTTCCCCATCATCAAACTTCTTGTATTGGCTGATTATATCATAAGACTGACTAAAAAACCAATCGGCAGACTTTTGGATTATTTCTTCGATCGGAAAATCCGGTCGACTTCCTGAATACACATCAGTTTTCAGTGATGAATAAGTTTCAATAACCCAAAAATGGCTATTATGGCCATATTATTTCATGACAATTCCACTAACGGAATGTTAAAGTACTAGTGTTCACCTTCAAAATTAATTTTGGTTTTCGATCCAACATATTTTTTCTAGAGATATTCATGGTTGAAGCTAGATAAATTATTCATATATGAAGATGCCGAGTGAACAAGATTTTGTTCATATGTCAATTAAGTAATTAAATTTTATGAAATTGTAATAAAAAAGGCTCTGCAGACATTTAGAAAAAAAGTTAGAGTAATCAAATAATTTTAATTTTATATTGTACTTTATAATAACGGATTCATATGAATTTAAAAAACAACTTTATCTTCTAGTAGAATTTTTTATTGCTTTCAGAAAAAATAATTACCCAATAAAATTGTTTATAACAAATAAAATAACGTTCTTTGCTCAAAAAAATATGTACCAGCTTAGTTTCTTTTATTTGTGTTTAGAAGTACAGATGAATGGATATGAAAAAGTAGGATGCAAGTCGTCTGTGTGTAATCGAGAATATGGAACGGAGGTGGGTCTGGTGAGGCTTCGGAGAATAGCAGCTAAAATGCCGTTTTCCATCGATTCATGCTGTAGACTTCAATCTGATCCTTTATGAGCACTGGCAAAATAATAAAATAATTCCTGCAGGAGTACCCGAATACAAACGAAAAATATTCCGAAAACTCATGAGTTTGCAGGTTGTATCTTTCGATCATTCTGGCACGCCTCAATTGTTCCGTATTATTGTTATTTTATAATGCAAATTATCATAAAACAATTTTTTTTTAACTTTTTAACGTACCTATTTTCCATACCTACAGACAGACAGATTGGTTATTTACTGACTGTTAGGATAACATTGATATTTTTTAGCTTTTCCCTGGCTCGACCCAACTCATAATGAAAGCGCTTGTCAATTTTCATCACTAGTAGAAAGTGCTATGGCTATTTATTGACAGGGAAAATAAGTATTTGAACAAGTTCATTGCCTCCCTCACTATATACTCGTCTTGGAATTATCCCCACCACTGGCGTAACTCACTGTGCGAATATTTTTAAACAGCGCGCAGTATAAAAACTTTTTAACAAAAAATTAAACCAACGAAAAAATCAACTGAAAAGCAAAAAATAAAATAAACCTTCTTAGTCTAAATTATAATTGAGCTCCTAAACTAATGCGAGTAACTGATTTTGAGTCGGCGCCAAACAAACAATTATCGAAGATCATTATATTACTTTGGAAGAAGTAATCAAAACGCAGCCGTGCATCTCGCTGCCATCATTTTACGCTTCACCCAATTCAATTGCTAGTTTGTTTGGCGCCGACTCAAAATCAGTTACTAACATTAGTTTAGGAGCTCAATTATCATTTAGACTAAAAAGATGTATTTTATTTTTTGTTTTCAGTTGATTTTTTCGTCGGTTTAATTTTTTGTTAAAAAGTTTTTATTTTTAAATTTTTTGTTGCTGAAATTTACTAATTACTACCTTCTTAATTTTTGATAACTTCCAAAATACTTACTTACCTAGCTTACTTCAACAACTATTAACTATTAAATAATATGATTTTCTATTTTAACTATTTAATGTTATATATTATAAATTAATTTTGAAAGTTCTGGTTAGTTGATTTAATTACTTTGTATATAATTCCATCCTTTCATAGAATGTTATCATTTTGACGGAAGTAGGAGGGTCTGTCAATGTCAACTACATATGTGTGCCAAAGTTCACAAGTGAAAAATCAATCATCCCCTATTTTTCTACCCATAGGGGTGGATTATTCCATTCCAAATTGGAAAATGATCAACTATGAGGTGTACCCTTTCTAAAAAAAAAAAATCATCCAAATCGGAAAACCCATTACAAAGTTATGCCCGATAGAATCGGTTAACGGACCAAAATTCAGAGGGTGAACGATCAATATCCTTCATTTTGCTACCCTTAGGGATGGATTTTGTTGTAAACCATATCCAATGAAAAAATCATCGGAATCGAACCGCTCTGTAAAAAGTTGTGCTCCTTTTTGGTCCCGTCGGTTAAAAAACTCATCCTAATTACTTGGAAATCTTAGGTGCACGTGTTCTGAAAGTGAAAAATATGGGCATTTCCAAACAGTTTGATATACTGTTATCTAAAAAATCATATGAAAAAACTCTTTATTTTTCTACATATCTGTATTTGTTCTGCATTTACTGAAAATATCCAATATCCATCGAAATATTCTGTACCAATAAAATATTGTCAAAAGCCAAATTCCCAAAAAAACATTTTAATTTACAAATTTATGACCGTAATGCACCGTACTATGATAGTTTGATCGACTAGAAGTTCAGTTAACTTAATCTAATGATAATATTCAGCAATTAACGAATAATGCAAGAATTTTACTGACATGCATGATTGGACTTCCAACGAAAATCGGAAGGTGCTTTTTGAGTTTACGTTTTATGCAGACCTTTGAAGAAAACAAATACATCCACCACTCTTGAAAATGTACCACCGGTAAGTCTAGTTTATATTTTATTTTTGTATGTTCATTCTGAGAGAAACCCATTGTTGAAGGCAAATGTCTATTTTAAACTTTATTTCAATAAAACACCAGTATTTTGTACTCATGTTCTACTTATTTCAACACCCAACCCCCATTTGAGTTTACCTCCAAATAGTGAGACCCCTGGGTTCGCGACAATATGACTATAAACAGATTCAGTTCCTATGATTCCTTTTTGCTATCTATCATCGAAATTGTCAGTACTGGTGAAATATTAATAAAAACTATTTCCTACCCCGTGATTACGTATTTGCTATTACCACCGCCTAATTACTAATTTTTATTGCTCGTGCTTATTACCATGCTTTGGAAACAGTCTACATTCCTCATTCAAAGTTTTTTTTGTGGGTGGAGAAAATGCTTTATGGACACCTCACAGTAGTGTGGGACTCCTTGAGTTCTGGGGTTTGTGTACATTCTACCTCTGATTTACTCACTAAAAACTTCTCCCAGTTGGCTCGTCTGGTCGTGACTTCCGATGACACTTGGACATGCTGTCCCATTGTTCCTTGCCTGTTGTTCACATTTACAGCACTCATTCCAGTAATTTCGTCCCTTGCACAAGTTTTTACAAGTCCTTTACCGGTTTTGGTTCACCAATTAGTTGCCCAAAAATTGACTGTCTTCTGCGGTCCAAGGCTCCGCAGTTGCACAGTATGTGTGATACTGTTTCTGGTTCCTTACCGCATAATGTGCATGTTGACCTAACATTGAACAATCCCATTTTATGAAGGTGCTCTTTTACTGGTGTATTTCCAGTTATGAGCCCTGTAATACCTTTCAATTGTTCCCTGTTTGAAATTAACAGGTCTGTTGTTTTTACCGGCACGGGCCTCTAATGTATTCTTTCCCGTGTCTGTTTCCTGGAATGTTACCCTAGTACTGTTTATGTTTTTCTTGAATCCAGTTTTCTACAGAGGCTCGTGCCGTGCGCGTCGGTACCCCGTGGGTCTGTCCTGTACCTGGTTCGTTTCCGATCCTCTTCTGGCGAGTCCGTCGGCTTCAGCATTCTCTGCAAATCCCTGATGTCTTGGCACCCAAATCAGCTTGACGCGGTTTGGTTCTGCCAGTATTGTCAGTTCCTCTTTGCAGGTCCATACCAGTTTCTGGCTGCTCAGAGCCTTTAGTGCCGCCTGGCTGTCTGAAAGAATGTGGATCTGCTCCTCTACTATTGCTCTCCTGTTGTTTTTTTCGCACATTGAAGAATTGTATAGACCCCTGCCTGAAACACAGGGGTGTGATTACCCAGTGAGTAACTGAACTCGATTCAGGCAACCCCAACAGTGTCTCCAGGGCTACAGTGGGGGTTGATTCCATTGCTCCTGTGATGCCTACGCAGGCAAGCCTATGCACCTTGCCTAGTTTAGTTTTAGCGCTGTTTTGCTGGGTCTTTGGCCACCACACAAGATAGGCCTACGTTATGGCCGGTTTTACCATCATGTTGAACAAACAGTGTGCCATATGTGGTTTTAGCCCCAATTTTCTCCCAAAACAACGTATTGCCACAAGTAATGTGGTATCCGCTTTTCTGGTCACTTCAATCAGATGCTGGTTCGAGATTAGTTTCGAATCCGAAATTCGACCTCTCCCTTGCACTGTATAGTTTCTAATCCCTCTAGTTCACGTTTTCGAGTGAATGTTACTATGTTACTCTTTGAGGGTTGATGTTGATGTTCGGTCCCTAATCGTGGTGTTGAATTTCCCCTGTTTTATGACGTCAGCGTACCCGAGGGTTTTATGACAATTTTTTTCCGTGGCCACAGTAGTGCGTCCGTGACCAGATTCCACAGGACTGGAGAAAGAACTCCCCCCTGCGGGCATTCTCTGGCTGACCGGGCCAGTACAGTATCCTCTATTAGGGTTGTGTGTATCATCCCGTTCCTTAGCATTGAGTCTACCCAGGTCACGCAAGGTTCCTTACCCAAGTGGCACACAGAGGTCATAATTCGGTTGTACAGACGTCTACAAGACATTTTGCAAAAGTCCGTTACTTATGTCTTGTAATATGCTCAGTCATCGGTATGTATGCCAACACGACAAAAAGGCACACTTTCATGACGTCACATCGACGTTATAAAGTAATGGTATGACTTGCCAATATACACTTATATAAGCCAGTCGCAAAAGGGTTGGGGATTGAATATTATTATTACGTTGTTCTGTGGTCATAGTGTAATCATTATGCATGAAGGTCATAAACTTTCTAATATAATATTACATTATTTTTACCATATTAAAACATTTCATATTATAATATATAATTCAGTCTTCCTTTCCATTTTCATAATACTCTGCGGTAATGACACTATAAATACTAACAGCAAATGGCCGTGATGGTTGAGATAAAAGTAATTTTCATTTATGTGTGTTAGAGAATTGTTCTGAAGCACCAAGCAAGTAACCAAGCAAACCCATTTCCACGATCAAAATCCAATTCTACTCATGCGCCTCGTAAATAAAAAGAGATCAATCTTTTTTTTTATTTTAGAAAAAATATATTTTATCAATTTTTTTCATTATTCGTTGAAATATGTTCACCATATGACGAAACATACTTCATTTGCTCTTCTTTAAAGATTTTAAAATTGATATAACACCCAGGGTCCGATTTTTTTTTTATATTTCTGTTCCAATATTGCTACCATGACACTGGATCAATCGAACGAAAAATATGGATGCCGAAAAGTTGTAATTACTCCTGTATATACTATCATAGAATAGTTTACGAGTTTGTCGAAGACATCGCAATATCATACATAGAAGAGTTGTGACGTAGTCGCTGTGACCACAAGTGGCAAGTTTTACGTTAGCAAAGTTGTACTAACGTCGTTACGCTAAAAGACAATCATAACGTTGAACATTCATTCGCCTGACACTGGTTTATTTGTCAGAGAGCGAATTATAAATTCATGAAAGATAGTCAAAACAAATACAATCCCAGGGGTTGATGGACAGATGACAGATTAGATCTCAGGACAGATGCAAGGTAAGTAGTTCAAAGATTTGGCATAACACCAGGAAGTGGTAATTTCGACAGGACGATTGTACCATAACCACAAACCTCAGGTTCTCCATCTCCTATCAGACAGAAATTAATGCATCAGCCTTGTAATATGATTCCACTTGATATACAAAACGATCAGACAACTTTCATTACTGGATGTTCAAGATATATTTATAGAACCTCCGGAGGCAAACGTTTTGACCGATGAAGATTCAGGCGACGAAGAGGTGGGGGGTTTAGTCGATAATCTTGGTGGTCAACAATTATTAGCTGGAGCAGAACTAAGAGTGAACCAAGCTATAAATGAAGAGCCAGACGAGCCTGTTCAAGATAATGAAGGTCCGTATACCAGACCAGGACAGGAAAAAAGGGCGATATAATTCCAAATAAAAAAGCTTTTCCCGAACCTGATTACTCCAGATGGCGAAATTTTTGAGCAGTTTATTGATCAAGAAACTGTTGACTTACTTGTTGAGCAGTCTACAAAATATGCTGTCTTTTTAAATCATTCAGATCCTAAAATTACTTCTGGGGAGATGAAATGCGCCATCGCCATCATGATTCTAAGTGGGTATCATGAATTACCTGGAAAAGACATGTACTGGAGTACAGAAGAGGACTTGAACGTATCCATTGTGTCAGATGCCATGCGAAGAGTTCGGTTTGGGCAGATTCTAAAATATTTACACTGTGCTGATAACACGAAACCTAATAATAATGACAAAATGTGGAAATTACGACCTCTCATGGATAAACTACGAGCAAATTTTATTAAAAATTTTCTTCCTGAACAACACCTAAATTTTGATGAATCCATGGTTAAATATTTCGGAAGACATCCCAGCAAATAATTCATACGAGGAAAACCAATCCGATTCGGCTACAAGGTATGGTGTTTGAATGCTGGGTCGGGGTATCTTGTAAATTTCGTTGTATACCAAGGGAACAATCCTAGGGGAAATACTTTCTATGAAAATGGATTCGGGAAATGTGCAGCACCTCTCATCAACATGATTGACGACTTTTCTCCTGATGTGTCCAAACTTCCATTACAATTTTATTTTGATAACCTTTTTACTGGTTTCAATATTTTACATTACCTGGAACAACGCGACTATGATGGAAAGGGAACAATCCGCGACAACCGTATCCCGAAAAGCTGTCCTTTACCTGCGAAAAATATGTTCTCTAAATCTCAGAAAAGGGGTGATTACGTATCAGCTATTGATAAAGAAGATGGCATCATTGTTGTGAAGTGGCTGGATAATAATGTTGTTAGCGTAACCTCTACCTGTCATGGAGTAAATCCCACTTCTATAGTGAAAAGATTCTCTCGGAAGGAAAAAAATATTATACAGGTATCGCGTCCATCGCTTATAACCGAATACAACCGCTTTATGGAAGGAACCAACCTGATGGATGAAAATTTTTCACGATATCGTATATCCTTCAGAAGGAAAAAGTGGTGGTGGCCCATTTTTACTTGGTTGCTGGACACAAGTGTAGTGAATGCATGGTCTGTTAGGCGAAAATGCAGAAGCAAACCACCAATAAGTCAGCTAAATTACAGAAGACAAATCGTTTTGCATTATCTTGAGAAATACAAAACAGTTTCAAAAGGATCAGGAAGGCCATCTACATCTAAAAACAGCGTAACTCTAAACCGGGTGTCTGATGATATTAGATATGATCAGGCTGACCATTTATTAGTTTCAACTACTTAGGGATAAAAAAAGAAAACGTTGTGCCGGTGAAGGTTGCTCCTCAAGCATCCGAACAATGTGTTCTAAATGTAATGTTGGTATATGTATATTTTTCACACTCAATAAACATTTTTGACAGTTTGCAACAGATATTTGAATTTCTATTATTTTGTACATCACTAACGGCTAGTGTTACCATATGGTAACGGCACTTATATCGCAAAAAAAATAAAAAATATATTAAAAAATTGTTGAAAGAGCCTAACTTAATCATAATAATTAGGAATTATAACCTGGCACAGCATATTTCTAGGAAAAATCCCAAGAACTTCCTACCATATATATATATATATATATATATATATATATATATATATATATATATATATATATATATATATATATATATATATATATATATATATATATATATATATATATATATATATATATATATGCAATAATAAAAGTATGGACTTTTAGCAATAGATGCTTGTTCAGTTGGAATTTCATTTATTCTCAGGCAGAATCTTTGTTGAGAATGATTATAAAGGTGTTCAAATATGTTGGTTGACACATTATGAAGGATGAATGATGATATAATACAGTTTAAAATAACTATTAAGTATTAAAATAAGGATTATCATTTTTCTAGGTGAATGTCATTTCCCCATATGGGAAGATGTGTCAAGTAAGTAGGTTACTTGACACTTCTTTCTACATGGGGAAATGACATTCACCTAGAAAAATGTGATAATCCTTATTGTAATACTTAGCTAGTTATTTTAAACTGTATTATATCATCATTCATCCTTCATAATGTGTCAACCAACATATTTGAACACCTTTATAATCATTCTCAACAAAGATTCTCCCTGATGATGGAAATAATTAATAAAATTTCCGAAAGCTTGGTCAACCTTTAAAGAGTTATCTTTTATTTGCTGCAAAACCCCACTATTTACTGGTGCCATCCCTAACTAGTCAGCAACGACTACCCGTTCTCTCTCTCTCTCTCTCTCTATATATATATATATATATATATATATATATAAATATATATATGGAGAGAGAGATAGAGAGATAATAATTAAATTATTAATTTTGAATTTTGATTGCATTTGAGGTTCTGTTCAAACTGCCTTTTCAACAAATTCATAATTCCAACTGATTTCGAGCCTGGAATACGATTGAATCGGACAGTGCCTCATTTTAGTATAGAAGCAAGTGAATTATGGAGCCTTTATATACAAAGTTTAGTATACGGGACAAGCTGAATGATAATGAATATCAACCCTGGAAGTTTAAAATGGTTGGTAACAAAAGAATCTGGAAAGTAATTACCGAAGCAGAACTGATGCTGCTGCAGAGAAGAGAAAGTGGGATGAGTAGAAAATAACAAGATCGTCCATATATGTAATGGCAAGTCTGCGAAAGAAATGTGGGATATTCTACAGAAACTCCAAGAGGGAGCCAATCTGAAGAACATGTTATATTTTCTCTGTGAACTCTACCACACTAAACTAGATGCTGGTCAATCAATGTCTGAATATATGAGGAAAACTCTTGGAATGGTGGAATTGCTAAGAGGGATGTGAAGACATAAACATTTTTTCACATAGCTGCCCTACTTTTGAGAGGTCTACTAGATAAATATGATACTCTAGTCACAGCTCTAGTTGTCCGTCCTGATGATGAGTTGACACCAGAATACGTTGAAGGAAAATTAGTTGATGAATACAACAGAATAAATTGCAATGTTGAATCGGACCAGACTGCAATGAGAACCCTCATTAGTCTAAATAGAAAATATTTTCCTAATTAGGAGTGTTTCTACTGTAAAAGAAGGGGACATGCGAAGAAAGATTGTTATTTCTTCGAAAAAAGTGGAAGAGAGCAAGAGATTAGCAAAAATACGATTCCAATTTATCAAAGAAAAAGTTGAAGAAGAGTTGATCACCATAAAGTATCGCCCCACTTCAGATCAAATTGCTGATATTTTGACTAAACCACTTTCTACATTCAAGTTTGAGAAATTCGCAAAAGAAATGGTGTGTTGAAGTGTTTTCTATATTATGTTTATAGTTAGTTATATGTTTCGAGCATATCAATTCGGTTGCGATTAGAGTGATTATTGCTTTTGGTATTACAAAATTAGGAGGGTGTGTTGGAATAAATAATTTTGTACATTCATGTGTACCCTGTAGGTGCGATAACTGTAAGATCACTCTATATAAATATAAAACATGCTTAAGATGTCTAAAAACCCTGGCGAATGAACTGATTCGATAATGTTTAGATTTTTGAGGGGATACCACCTGTTACTTCAACAGAGCTTCTCTCTCTGTGGTAGATGGCGCCGTCCAAAAATCTTTGTCTTTATTCTCGCTTAATGTCAGAACCTAATTTCTGACATCTGCAGCATCTTATATGGAATTATTTTCAGTGTTTTGTCGGTATCTATGCGTTTTCCATCTCTTTGATATGAAATCTTGTTTAGCTTATTCCTGAGTTTGTTCTTCAAACAATCACTCGTTAATCAGTTCATTAGTGCGCGAGGAATTGTTTATTTTGAGGTAGTGTAGTGTGTAAGGATACTTTTTGTAGAATGGGACACATTTGTATTTCGTGTGGACTAAAGCCGCAGATTTTTCGCGAATTTTCGCCTGTATTCAATACCAAAAGCAAGTACAAATCTTGACGAATTGACTAATAATGATATTTCCATAGTTCATTATATTGTATGCATTGAATTTTTTATTTTCTGCAATTTAATGACAATTTCATTTCTAATTCTCCGTCTTTCAAAATGAAGTTAACCTCAAATTTAAATCGTACAAAATACGAAAAACAACACGACAGTGCTTTCATTGTACAATGTTCGGGGGCTTCGAATTCTAGCGTTGCTATTGGTGAAGTTTGACAGATGTCTCTTTTCAACCAATAGCAAAGCTAGAATTGAAACCCGCGCACAGTTCGCCTCAAAAATAAATCTGAGGAAATAAATATACCCTGTTACTGAATTGAAACTAAATCGAAATTGGTGCCATCTGACACGCTAGTAATCTCTATTATCAAGTAGGCCAAGTGTCGCCAAGTCGATCCCAAACTTCTACAGGTATAAGTGCAATCACCAGGGTTTTTATACATCTTAAACATCATCTCCTTATTGTATTTCTGTGTATGGTGTATTGTTATAATTATTTATATTAAATCACTATTCAGAACTTGCTTCCTCTCAAGAACCCTGCTCAACTTTATATCTCCTGATATATGTTGATGATATCATCATCACATGCCCGTGATTAATAAACTAAAGAAATGTGATGATTTGAACATATTTTTCGATTTGGTTGATTCAACTTACTTCCTGGGAATACAAATTCAACGGACTGAAGATGGAAGTTTTCTACTTGATCAAGAAATCAAGCGTTTAGTTTGGAGAATACTGCGTCTGTTTCTATCTCAATGGATACAGAGTACCCAAAGTTGAAAGAAAATGAATGTTCCAATAATGAAAAGTATAGGAAGGCAGTTGGGGTTCTTCTGTATTTATCCACGATTTCACGTCCAGATATAGCCACTGGAGTGGACTGTTTAACAAGACGAGTAAGCAATCCACCTCAGATTGATTGGAGAGCTGTAAAAAAATAATGAAATATCTCAAAGTGTTAGAAATATTCAATAATTTATATAGATTGCATTTTTTATTCGAACACCCTATAGATGAAAACAAAATTTATTACGAAAAGTCAAATTGTACAAAAATATTGTCAAATAGGAACTATTCTGATCATAAAAAATATCATTATTTCAAGAGATTTGCTTAAGACTTATAGAGGCAATGGCAAGTTATTGAAGTTTTGTTAATTATTGTGTTGTAATTTTATATATTTTCAGGAATTTGAGTAGTTCAATATACTACCAAACTAGTGAAACACAACGTTTATTATTGGCATACTACAAGTTGGTCTCTGAAACTGTATTTAGGCATCACATAATCTCAACAAAGCTCAAATTCGACTCGGTCTACGAAATGGCTTCATCATTGTATGGAAGAACCAAGCGAGGCCACTGTCTTGTATGCAATCGACCATATCGTGATGAAAGGATGGTCGAATGTACAATATGCATGAAATGGTTCTGATACGAATGTTTTAATGTAACAGAAACTGTAGCTTCAGATGATCATTGGAGGTGTCCACCCTGCGATAGTATGCACTCAAATCTGAAATTTCACTACAATCCTCAAATCGGCGTGAATCCGTTCCAGGCAATTCATCAAAAAGTAATTCTTCCACACGTAGCAGGCGGAAACTGAAACTGCAACTCCTTCAAGAAGAGAGAGAACTTCTGAGGAAGGAACGAGAGTTAGCTGAAGAATCGCGAATAATTCTGGATGAAGAATCAGATCACAGTCAACAATTGGACAATGAAGATATAGAAGCAATAAATCCATTGGCAAATCAGTTATTGTCGTTGCAAATAGAGAATAGAATCAACAATGAGAATGGAACCATATTTCCTTCATTGCCCACTCAAGAGAACGAAATGCAACGGAAGCAAGAATACAAAAAGTCAACTGCAGCTTTTCACTCAACTGAGTTCAATAACTTCGAACAATCATCTTTGACACAACAACAATAGAAAACCTTCAATGGAAATCCGTATGACTGGACTTTATTCATTAGTAGTTACGAAAGATCCACATAATTATGTGGATTTGACAATTACGAAAATCTGTTGAGACTGCAAATATGTCTCAAAGGTACAGCCAAATCCATGGCATCCAGTTTCCTCACGTTACCTGAGTGTGTTCCACAAATCATTCCCACTTCGAGAATGCTCTTTGGTAGACCTGATCAAATATTAGAAACATATATCAATGCTGTTCGTCGTCAACCGCCCCCTAAGGCTGGAAAACTGGAAACATTGGTCGAATTCGCGTTAGCAGTCAAAAATGTATGTGTCACACTGCGGGCCGGTATTATAAATATGTTTTGAAGTTAACTTTAATTTTATCAGTCAAGTTAACTTGAGCTTCAAAATGTCAGTTTTATAAAGATACCATTTTTTAAATAAAAAGAAGAAGAAGGCAAAAAGGTAACCTACAATTTTTCTCTTGGCAAAACGATCCCGTTGTACTGGAATGAGTTTTCATCATTTTCAATGAGAAAATTAACGTAACGTTCTGGTGCAGACTAATCTAGATTGAGCGAGTTTTAGACAGACGATGGGCTTTGAAGAAGAATCAGTCCCTTCCCAAAATCCTCCTGTATCGTCTGTGGCAAGATAAAAGTGAAAACAGAACCTTCATAGAGAGTTGAGAGGAAAGAAAACAGAGTTAAAGAGAAAAGGATATATTCAACATACCGAAAATTATTCATACATATGGAATGGAATGTATGTTATATCCAAATCCAGGCATTCTACGCAGTAATCCACAACGCAGTTGCAACATTGTTGCAGAGCAAATGACAAAGCCAAGTCGGCATTTATCACGTGCTCCAGAAGCCGAAACAAGGCGCAGTTCTGAGTCAGCACCACCGCATCTAAAGGATCCCAAGAACCGAAGAACGTCACTTCTATCTCAAACTTCCATTTTGCACTTCGAATAGTTGTCATATTCAAAATCATTTTGTAACCAAGTATAAATAAAGTTTATTTTAAAAAAGTCATTTTAGTGAATATCACTATCAACATGTATATCTAGGGTGATGACACATTGTTTACTCTTCGAAACATTAATGTTAATATGATTTTAGCATTGTACACTTAAAACTTGTCGAATCTCTTGTGATTGTTGATTCGATGAAATTCTGGTTTACCTGGTGAATATTATGTTGACTATTGTGTGTGTTGGCCAAGAAAAAAAAGTTAAAAGAGAACCTTTGAAGAGTTGGAAGAAAAAAAAAGAGACTTAAGAAGAGAAAAATATATATTATTCGACATACCGAAGATTATTCATACAGTATGGAAAAGAGTGACTATATATGTTTATCTAGGTGATAAGGACACATTTTCACACCATCTTGTTTGTTTTAAATGAAATAAAAAACTGTTTTTGTTAGTTTTATTTTTAATTCGAACATTCACAAATAATAATGTGTAACATTTCTTCAAAATAATTCCCGATGACTTCACTAAGCTTACAGAAACTCCGAAAAATATTTTGAAGCAATTTAGAGCATATCTTTGTCTCCTTCAAAGAGAGTTTTCGCAAATGATATTGTCTTAAGATTTAAATACACCACTTCACTAGAGTCTTGAAATGAATAACACTACACAAAAGTCTCTGGCATTTTAGTAAATAGAGGATAACAATGCAATTCCCATGTGACCTTTCTAATAACACTGCTAGCAGTTGACTTGTGAATACCTCCAAACTCTCCAGCAACTACCAAGAATGAACCAGTTGCATAAAATCTGAGTGTAATCAACACTTGTGTTACTGGCGATATAGGATGATTTCTAAAAATATGTTTAATTCTACAAGAATTTAAATAGGTACTAGAAATGCTGACCTATTGGTCTTTGTAAATTTGCTTCAATGTGCCCCATTACCAAGCGTACAGACTCTCTTGATAGTCGAAATCGGTTTTTAAATTGTTTCCTTCCACAAGGTGAAATGGTCTAACCGATTCCTACATATCCTTTGTCGCCGAGGGGCTTCAACAATATTCACAGCATCTTCTTCATCATCGGTCAAAAGTTCCTCAAAAATAACGTGGATATCGTTTGCTAACATTTTGCGAAAACGAAAAATCAAAACAATAAAATTGAGGTTATATGGTATATGACTCATATGCAATATTGACAGGAGCAGGAGAATTGTCGACGATCGAAAACCACCATTTTCTACAAAGTTAACTTTAACCGACACCCGTTCCACCCGATAAAGTTAACTGCTACATTTTGAAGTTAACTTTAACATGTGACGTCATCCACAAGTTAACTTCTAAGGGTGGGTATTATAAAACTATTTCGACAGATAACTAGAAGTTAACTTGTGGATGACGTCACATGTTAAAGTTAACTTCAAAATGTAGCAGTTAACTTTATCGGGTGGAACGGGTGTCGGTTAAAGTTAACTTTGTAGAAAATGGTGGTTTTCGATCTTCGACAATTCTCCTGCTCCTGTCAATATTGCATATGAGTCATATAACCTCAATTTTATTGTTTTGATTTTTCGTTTTCGAAAATGTTAGCAAACGATATCCACGTTATTTGTGAGTGAACTTTTGACCGATGATGAAGAAGATGCTGTGAATATTGTTAAGCCCCTCGGCGACAAAGGATATTTAGGAATCGGTTAGACCATTTCACCTTGTGGAAGGAAACATAATTTAAAAACCGATTTCCACTATCAAGAGAGTCTGTACGCTTGGTAATGGGGCACATTGAAGCAAATTTACAAAGACCAACTAATAGGTCAGCATTTCTAGTACCTATTTTAATTCTTGTAGAATTATACATATTTTTAGAAATCATCCTATATAGCCAGTTGATTACACTCAGATTTTATGCAACTGGTTCATTCTTGGTAGTTGCTGGAGATTTTGGAGGTATTCACAAGTCAACTGCTAGCAGTGTTATTAGAAAGGTCACATGGAAATTTGTTATCCTCATTTTACATAAAAATGCCAGACTTTTGTGTAGTGTTATTCATTTCAAGACTCTAGTGAAGTGGTGATTTAAATCTTAAGACAATATCATTTGCGAAAATCTCTTTGAAGGAGACAAAGTATGCTCTAAATTGCTTGCAAAAAAAATATTTTCGAGTTTCTGTAGTTTAGTGAAGTCATCGGATTTATTTTGAAGAAATGTTACACATTATTACTTGTGAATGTTCGAATTAAAAAATAAACTAACAAAAACAGTTTTTTTATTTCATTTAAAACAAACAAGATGGTGTGAAAATGTCCTTATCACCTAGATAAACATATAGTCACTCTTTTCCATACTGTATGAATAATCTTCGTATGTCGAATAATATATCTTTTTTTTTCTTCTTAAGTTTCTTTTTTTTCTTCTCAACTCTCTTCAAGGTTCTCTTCTTCACTTTTTTTCTTGGCCACACAACACAAATAGTCAAATAATATTCACCAGGTAAACCAGAATTTCATCGAATCAACAATCACAGAGATTGACAAGTTTTAAGTGTACAATGGCTAAAAATCATATTAACATTAATGTTTCGAAAAGTAAACAATGTGTCATCACCTAGATATACATGTAGTGATATTCACTAAAATGACTTTTAAAAATAAACTTTATTTTATACTTTGGTTACAAAAAATGATTTTGAATATGACAACTATTCGAAGTGCAAAATGGAAGTTTGAGATAGAAGTGACGTTCTTCGGTTCTTGGGATCCTCTTATAGATGCGGTGGTGCTGACTCAGAACTGAGCCTTGTTTACGGCTTCTGGAGCGCAGGTGGATAAATGCCGACTTGGCTTTGTCCTATTTGCTCTTGCAACAATGTTGCAACTGCGTTGTGGAATTACTGCGTAGAATGCCTGGATTTTGGATATAACATACATTCCATTCCATACTGTATGAATAATTTTCGGTATGTTGAATATATCCTTTTTTCTCTTCTTAACTCTGTTTCTTTCCTCACAACTCTCTATGAAGGTTCTGTTTTCACTTTTATCTTGCCCACAGACGATACAGTAGGATTTTGGGAAGGGACTGGATTCTTCTTCAAGAGCCCATCGTCTGTCTAAACACTCGCTCAATCCTAGATTAGTCTGCACCAGAACGTTACGTTAATTTTCTCATTGAAAATGATGAAAACTTATTCCAGTACAACAGGATCGTTTTGCCAAGAGAAAAATTGTAGGTTACCTTTTTGCCTTCTTCTTCTTTTTATTTAAAAAATGGTACCTTTATAAAACTGACATTTTGAAGCTCAAGTTAACTTGACCGATAAAATTAAAGTTAACTTCAAAACATGTTTATAATACCGGCCCTGCAAGTTGCCAAATTGACAGAATATTTGAACAATCCAATGTTAATGCACGAACTAATAGATAAGCTTCCTTCACAAATGAAAGTCAATTGGGCTTCACATCGCGCAACCCTACAAACATGTGGATTGGCAGAATTTGCGGAATGGATGTTTAATATAGCAACCAATTTCTGCACGGCTCTACCCACATCGCTTATTACAGAACATAATCAAAAATAGCATAATGGACGACTCAATGTTTACAATTCTGAATTTTCACAAACAAATAAACAGCCAATGAGTGAAGTTTCAAAATGCAAAGTATGTAGTGAAAACTGTAGATGTGTAGCAGATTGCAAAATGTTCCAGCAATATCCAATAACAGATAAATGGAAAGTCATAAGAGACCACAAACCATGTAGATTATGTCTAAGAAGACATCGATTTCCCTGCAAATATCCTGTCAAATGTGACAGGAATCAATGTCAGCGGAAACATCATCCACTCCTCCATAGAGATTACGAACCTACCCAACAAAATGCCGTTGCCAATGAAACTAACTCCGAAATCAATAATTATCATCAAATATCTCTACAGAGTGTTCGATTCCGAATAGTACCAGTCACATTGAAGAACGGTAATAAAGAGGTTTCAACATATGCATTTTTGGATGAAGGGTCTTAAATTACGATGGTGGATGAAAGTATCGCAGAAAAGCTCAATCTACAGGAGGAACTCAAACCATTGTGCCTGAAATGGACCGGTGAACATCAGCGTTTGGAAAATAGTTCTCAAAAAGTTATAATTTCAATAGTTGGTGACTTTCCAGGCGCTAAGCAATTTGATTATCGTCCAGCACGAACAGTTGATTATCTCCCACAACAATCTGTTGAAATGTCAAAACTCGTTGGAGAATATCCCTATCTGAAAAATTTACCCATTCAATCATATAAAGATGCCAAACCCCAAATACTCATTGGTTTGGACAACTGGGACTTAGCCTTACCACTCCGTGTCAGAGGAGGAAATGAAGGTCAACCTATTGCTGCTAAGTGTAGACTGGGATGGACAATATTTGCACTATTACCATCGCGTCTGCAATGATGTGAGTCTATTAATTATCATGTATGTGAATGTACAGACTCCACAATGTCTGACGGTAGGCTCCACGAAGCAGTAAAGCAGTATTTCTCAGTTGAAAGTCTGGGTGTCAAAGCATCAAATACCATTTTTTCAAAAGAGCTAAGAAGAGCAGACTATATTATGCAGTCTACAATAAAGCAGGAGGGAAATAACTACAGAATTGGTTTGATTTGTAAGTATGATAATTTAAAATTGCCTGACAGTAGTAATATGGCTCTCCAAAGAATGGAGTGTATAGAAAAAAGAATCCAAAGAAATCCAGAGTTAGGTATGAAAATGAATTCACAACTGAAATATTATATGGAAAAAGAGTATATCCGGAAACTTACTAAAAAAGAACTTTTCCAGCAATACAAAAGAGTTTGGTACCTCCCTATATTCCCTGTATTCAATCCAAATAAACCGGAAAAGTTCAGAATTGTTTGGCATGCAGCTGCTTCCGTAGAAGGAATTTCTCTGAACTCCATGCTCTTGAAGGGTGATGATCAGCTTTCTTCTCTACTTGGTGTACTACTTCGTTTTCGAGAGAAACACATTGGATTCAGCGCGGACATAAAAGACATGTTCTTAAGAGTTGGAATAAAAGCTGAAGATCAACATGCGCAACGCTTTCTTTGGCGAGATGGTAATCCTGACAAACCCCTGGATACATAAGTTATGAAAGTAATGACTTTTGGTGCAACGTGCTCACCCAGTTGTGCACAGTATGTGAAAAATACACATGCAAGAAAGTTTTCGTTACAGTATCCAAGAGCTGTCGAATCCATCATAAGAAACCATTATGTGGATGATCTACTAGATTCTGCAGATACTGAGGAGGAAGCCATAGAAATTGCGGAACAAGTTGTTTTCATCCATTCGAAGGCTAATTTCGAAATAAGAAATTGGCGTTCAAATTCACCAAAACTCATTCACCAAAACTCATTCACCAAACCTCTGAGAATCCAGTAGAAATCAATATGAATATGCATTCCGAAGAAAATACTGAGAAGGTTCTTGGTATATAATTTTTCCATTGAGATATAACAAAGGAAACAAAGAAGTCCTAGAGGGCAAGAGGAAACCGACGAAACGTGAAATACTACGAATATTAATGTCAATACATGATCCCTTGGGGCTCATAACAGATTATTTAGTGTATCTCAAGATCCTTCTGCAAGATATATGGAGAAGTAAGATTACTTGGGATCAACCAATATCTAATGAGCAATTTGATAGGTGGCGCTTTTGGTTGAAACATCTCCCTGATATAGAAAAACTATGCATTCCACATTTTCGTAGCCGCCAGTGAAAATGCAAGTGCCGTAGTAGCCTACTTGAGAATCTCTAATGAAGAATCAACTGTAGAATGCGTAGTTGTTGGCGCAAAAACACACGTAGCACCCATCAAGCTCCAGACAATGCCTCGTCTTGAACTAGATGGCGCTTTGATGGGAGCAAGATTTGCAAAAAATATAAAACAGCATCTATCAATCAAAATTCACAATACCATTTATTGGTCCGACTCCCAAATTGTTTTGAACTGGTTACGTTCTGAAGAGCCCAGAAAGCTAAGCAAATATATTGCCTACAGGGTGGCCGAAATTCAGGATATTTCCATGATTTCCAGTTGGCGTTATGTTCCCACCAAGCTCAATGTTGCTGATGAAGCAACCAAATGGAGTAAACGACCTTCTTTGGAAGCAATTGATAGGTGGTTCATAGGACCGGAGTTTCTGTATGGAGAGGAGCAGCTGTGGCCAACGGAAGATCCTTCTGAAAAACAAGTTTCTGAAGAAATTGCGAGCATCCATAAAACGTGCGAGCCTCTTTTAAAGATGGAAAACTTCAGTTGGTATAATAAATTATTACGAACAATGGGTTATGTTCATGAATTTATAAATTTAACTCTCAAAAAAAGTCAGAATAGATCTGTGGGCACATTATCTTCAGAGGAACTGAGACTTGCTGAAAATACCTTGATACAAATCGTTCAGAAGGAGTTTTATCCAGAGGAGATAAAAATATTGAAGAATTTGTCTACCACCAAACTACAACCTACAGTTAGTCCCAAGAGCAACATTTATGAATGTTCACCTTATCTAGCTGAGCATGGCATTCTTCGTGTCCGAGGACGATTAGATGTTGCTGGCTTTATTGGAACTGATACCAAACGACCAATAATTTTACCCCGAGAAAGTCATCTCACCTTATTGATCGTTACAAAGTATCACCACGCCTTTCAACACAAAAATCATAAAAGAGTTGTTAATGAAATAAGACAAAAATACCACATTCCCAAACTAAGAAGAATTATCGAAGTGACGAAAGCCCGTGATGGTCAAGTGAGAAGAGCCAAAGTACAAACAATCAATGGTATCTTCGAGAGACCTGTGACTGAACTTGCTTTATTGACTGTTGATAAAAGATGGTACAGTACTTCATTCTGTTCAGCGCTGTACCGGGCGGGAGTGTTAGAAATATTATAAATAATAGAAATATTGCATTTTTTATTCGAACACCCTATAGATGAAAACAAAATGTATTCCGAAAAGTCAAATTGTACAAAAATATTGTCAAATAGAAACTATTTCTATCATAGAAAATATCATTATTTCAAGAGATTTGCTTAAAAACTATAGAGGCAATCGTAAGTTATTGAAGTTTTGTTAATTATTGTGTTGTAATTTTATATATTTTCAGGAATTTGAGTATTTCAATATACTACCAATTAAATACTAGTCAAACTAGTGAAACCCAACGTTTATTATTGTCATACTACAAGTTGGTCTCTGAAACTGTATTTAGGCATCACATAATCTCTCAACCCAAAGGAACGAGTTATTTTAAACTCGAAATAAAATCCGATGTGAATGTGATTTTGAATGGATTCGTGGATATATCTGATCGACAATCAGTGAGTGGTTTTATGATTTCTTAGAAAGAACCCCGTTTACTGCTGTAGGATGAGACGTATCATTGTTGATTTTGTATTAGAATGTAATGAAGCAAATTGTCTTTACAAAATAATCAAGATTCTATTAAATTGGCACAACCAAGAAAATCAATTGTAGAAGCAAATGTATAAATGTTAAATATCACCATTTACGACATATATATGTTAAATACCACTATTTATGACATTTAGTGGCAACCAATGTCATGAAATTTTAATTATGTCAAAATCAAGATATGATTGCAGATGGATTTACGGAGATTTTGCTAAAAGAAAAATTTCAAGAAGTTCTTTAGGTATGGTTGAAGAATGATTCGTATAGTGGGGGTATTGGAAATGTGCCCTGAATCATGAAAAATCCTGACTGGCTATAGTTGTCCCGAGAACAATATATCTAGAGAATAATTGAATTATTAATTTTGAATTTGTATATTGTAATCAATGAAATATATTATATTCAAAGCTCTGCTCAAACTGCCTATTCAATGAACACAGAATTCTAACAAGAAGTACATTCTAATAAAATTAATTCACTGTGGCGCCTAAGAGAACATCTTATACAGGCTGGTTATAATGGAAAGCTGAATTTAATATTCTCATACGCAAATATTTTAATGAATCGAGGCAAACTTCTATACATCAAAGATAAATATTATGTAATTATCCTAACAAACTCATTGTTTTCCTTCAGTCTGAATTTCTAATTATGAACGCTAGAAGAGGCCCGTAATCTCAGACCCCAAAAAAAAAATTTATACCAATTTTGAAAATATTCACAAAACTCATACTGCATCTTGGAATCACCTTCTTGAATCGTTAAATTGCAATTAAAATCATAATATATGATCCCCCCATATTGAATTGTTCATATAGAACACTGTCAAATTACATTGCCATGCATCCATATATTTCAAGTCAACTGAAAGAGCGGATCAATTTTTTTTATAACCCACGGATAGGTGAAAGGCAAGGATGGTCAGGTGGTGTTTCGTAATCGAAATGTCGAAAAAAGAACCAATAAGAAATTGTACTTCTCATGGTATATTTCGTTTTTAGATTCTTCCTGGTCCTATATATACTAATGGTATTCCTAGAAGAAACAAATTATTGGTCCATATATATAATCAACTATATTTTCCACTGATTAACAAAGTTTGACTATATAAGACTGAAATTCCTATAATAGCAAAATATAGGAAATTTCTTATATGTATATATATATGTTATAGAAAATCAATAGCTTTTGTCAAATCATCCAAAAAAACCGGAGGTGAAATATTGCAATTTTGTAAATATGTGATTTTATGAATTGACTCAATTGATTATAGATGAATTTCATTTGAATTAATATGTATGAAGACATTTTCTAAAGACCAACATTTTTAGAACAATTTGCATGTATTGCAAATTTTCTCAAGTGAAATAAATACAAGTTATATAGGTCAAGAATATTCGTTTAAATAGATTTCACATAAATTACAGTGAGATTATGTGTAATTCAAACTACGGAATACCGCATTACTAATGATCAAAGCATATCATCAAACATATATTTTTATATATTCTTTGGTGCGGAACAAAAAATTGTTTTTGAAACGATTCATTTCTAGAAAGGGAAAATATCTTATACGTACAGGAATACATGTATATTTACATACAGGCTGAGTCAACAGGTTTCCCGTGGTTCATTGCTCCTTAATGTATCACTTTTTCGATTTCTTATATTTTTTTGGTCGAAGGGACCATCTAAGACCACCTTTCAAAATAATTTTCCTTCATACAAGGTGCATCATTGATGCGTGGCTACCCAAAGTTGTTCTTTTTCAAATGAAACACCCGATTTATTTTCATATATTCCGATCGGCTGTTCCATTGGCTGCTCAACGATTTTTTCAATTTTGAATTCTGTTGCGGCGTTGCCCAGTTATTAAAAAAAAAAAAATTTTGTAGACTTCCTTTCGAAAAATTACCTATTTCACATTTCGAAATATTTAGTAAAGATAATTGGGGAATCGTTGGTCGATATGATGATGTTCATTGAGAATACCAAGAATTTGGAATAAATTGTACAGGATGTTCGATATAACAACACAAACTTAGCCATTTTCAAAAATCGGTATTTTCATTTTTTCAAATGGAACACCCTGTATATTTTCATTTAAATCAACTCCTTTTTAATGACTCTACAATTTTCATCACCAACGTCATGTACCTTAAACAACCTGTTTCCGAGATATTCTGGTTTAAAGGAATTATTCAATATCAAATCAACAATTTTATAGATTTTTTTATCTACAAGTTTGTTCATAGAAAATACTGATACTGAATGATGTTTCAATTATTTTTCTCCATCTTCAAAAGCATTCTTGGCAACTCATGAATAACTAGCATGGCAAAAGAAATTTGCAAATGTAACTATTTTTTCTAGTTTAGTTATCCATGACTACCGCTGAAAAAATTACTATCGGAATTTGTAAATAGAGGTAACGGTCAAACTACAATCCAGTTGTGTTAAAAATTATTGTGGCATTATGAATTATCGTTTAGAGGACATGGTTAAAATGGTGTATGCTTTTGGGGGAAAGTGATGGCAATTGCTTACTGGCATCTAGATTACGAACAAAAGTTTCCTGAGAGAAGACAGCCAGACTAGCGAGCATTTCGAGACCTCAAAACAAGATTTGAGGAAACCGGAAAAGTATTTTACAAAAAGTTTGAACGTGCTTGTCCTGTAACGAATGATGAAAATACTCTTGATATTGCATTGCATGTTACCGAGAATCCCCATGTGAGTAGGTACACGTATTTTGAATAGGGAGTTGGGAATATCTCAAAGTAGTGTTTCTCGGATGTTGAGAAAATGCAATTACCACCCATATCATATGCAGTTGATGCAGGAGCTGACTGAAAGAGATTCTCCAAAGCGAATGCGGTTTTGCCAATGGGGCGAAGATAATATCAACCAAGAACCTGATTTTTTTGAGTTTGTTCTATTTTCGGACGAAGCCACGTTTCACAACAATGGCCATATGAATCGGCATAATATGTACTATTATGCAACTGAAAATCTTCATTTTGTTAGATATGTCAATCACCAACAACGTTGGTCACTGAATGTTTGGGGAGGTATCATTGGACGGCGTGTAATTGGTCCATTTTTTTTCAACAGTCATCTCAATGGAAGAAATTAACTAAGATTTCTGCGAAGTTAGTTATCAAATTTATTAGATGATATTCCATTAGAAATAAGGCAGAGAATGTGGCTACAACAAGATGGCGCGCCTGCACATTACCACACTGATGTGCGGGAATACATTGATAATGAATTCCGTAAAAAATGGATAGGTAGTGGATGGCCAGTTCAGTGGCCTCCAAGGTCACCGGACTTTACAAAAATTGATTTTTTTCTATGGGGATACATTAAGTGGGTTGTCTGTCAAACTCTGCCTACAACTACTGAAAATATGAAAGCAAGAATTCGTACTTCTTCCAGGGAAATTTCAGAGGATATGCTGGCACATGTGGATACTGATTTCCGAAACAGATTGAGAGTGCGTATTGGTGAAAATGGCAGGCACATTGAACATTTGCTGCATTAATTATTGTAGTTTTCTGTTAGATTCGAATAAATATGGTTTTTATACAAAGTTTAATTCCAACTATGATACCAAAGGCGAACATTGTCAATATGTTCGGTGGAAAAATACCCACCTTTTGGATGTAGAATATCTCGGAAACGAGTTGTTTTAGGTACATGACATGGACAATGAAAAGTGTAGAGTTATCAAAAAGGAGTTGATTTAAATGAAAATATACAGAGTATTCCATTTGAAAAAATCAAAATACCGATGTTTGAAAATGGCTAAGTTTGTGTTATTGTATCGAACATCCTGTACAATTTATTCCAAATTATTGGTATTCTCAATGAACATCATCATATCGAAAAGAAGTTTTCGAAAAGAAGTCTACAAAATAGATTTTTTTTAAATAACTCGGCAACGCCGCAACGGAATTCAAAATTGAAAAAATCGTTGAGCAGCCAATGGAACAGCCGATCGGAATATATGAAAATATACCTGGTATTTCATTTGAAAAAGAACAACTTTGGTTAGCCACGCATCAATGATGCACCCTGTATGAATGAAAATTATTTTGGGAGGTAGTCTTAGATAGTCCCGTTGACAAAAAAAATATGAGAAATCGAATTAGTGATACATTAAGGAGCAATGAACCACGGGAATCCTGTTGACTCACCCTGTATACATAAACATATTTTCAAACATATAAATATCTATATTATAGGTGAATTACGATAAAATTTAAATTTATATTATTAAATATACCTGAATATTCATACTGTTAATTCAAGAATTGCTATATACGCCAGATTCTATTTATTTAATTAACGTACGTGTAGGTATTGAGAGAACAAACAAATTAGTTTGTAAATTGTTATTTGTCCTCCACATTGAATTGTCATGTTCTCTCACATAATACGGAATTCAAGAACACTGGTATCATTAAGTGATTCTAATAACGTGTCGAAATATTTGTAAATTTCAATTGATTATTATTCTAGATGATTCATTATTAGAAATAAGCTATGAAGTATCTATAAAGTTTATCAAAATTTTACTTCGTTGATGAATATGAACTAGTCCTTAATTATCCCACACAACTGAAACTATTTGCGATATATCACAGAATCATGATAGTTCAACAATTTAGATAATAAATATTTACAATTTCTATTTATATTGAAATAAATTTCGGCTTGGCATTATTTTCAATTTTTTTTATTTTACCAGACATTTTGGATCGATTTACACTTTTCAACGTTCCGTACCGAACAACTAAACACCAATTGTCTCAGCCTTTCTGTCTGCCAAAATGTCTACTACCTTCTGAAAGATGAGTTTGCCTAAAACTATTTCGAGAAAACATTCAAATATTTTTTAAGACAATTTCGGACAAATAGGGCCACCAAAAACATTTTAATCCCTGTCAAAAAGGAGTCAAATGAAAGCTGATGTGTGACTCATATATGGAATATTTGATGGTGAAAATATATGACAAAATACCCTCTATCTTCGAAAGAATCAATTGTCAGTGTACTATACGTACACAACTATAGGCAACATATAAGAAAAACTATAGACATCTTTATGGGCTAGTCGTCGACTAAAAGTTACGATGGATTACAAAGTAACTTGGATGGGATGGAAACTGGAAACCGAACTGTATACGTCAGAAAATGAGCGCAGCAATGTTAAGTATCTATACAGGGCCGGCATTAGGGTATTATTTGGCACCCGAGAAAACAAAATGCCACCCTAATGCCCAAAAACAAAAAAGAAAATGGTTCTGTCATCAGATTGGAAGATTTTACCCAAAACACATCGATTGGCAGCAGTGAGTTAAACACAATTGTTCAGCACACTTCCCTCCAATATACAGTGTGACTACCTTCTCATGGAAGCACCTTTCTATCTTTTGTAATTGTTGACGTAGACTTATGAAATTCGCAGGATCGATTGATATACCAAAAATGACCTTCATCTAGTCATTGAGTAAAAGGTCATGTACACGGCACGCCCGAAGCGATGGAACAACTGACATTTCCGATAAACAATATTAGTTGGCAAGATAGGTTGAAAATCTGTACATAGGTGCTTCCATAAAAAGTGAAACGAATTAAGACTTCTCAAAACTGATTTTTTTCCAGAAAAAATGAATTGTTCTGATTAAGAATCGGGAGAGATTTCCAGTCTAGCTTGCCTCCTAATATTGTTTTTTGGAAATGACAGTTGTTCCATCGCTTCTGGCGTGCAGTATGCATCACTAAAGATGACCTCTCACCTGATCATTGAACGGATTTTTGATATATCTATCAGTACTGCAAATTTCATAATTCTAGGTCAAAAAGGAGTCACAGGGTGTCGCCAATTTTGTAACTGTGGGTTAGGAATCTACCGATGTTATCATTTTGGCTATTTTCGAAATATCATTCATCTATTTCCACTTTAACAAAAACTACAAAAAAAAACATATAAATTAAGAATGAAAAACTGAATGATATAATTTCAAAGGTCTGATGTTGTGTCCTCTTGCTCATAGATGAAGACGTATGCTTCTTCACTTACAAGGCATTTTGGTGATCGGTCATACTCTGGAGTCATTGTCATGTGCCTGCATAAGGGTGCCTACAGTACGCCGTGTACTGTGCACTATGAGTTGTTCCACTATGGTTGGACAGAGCATACAAGTTGTAGCGACGGACCTACGTTATCTGCTACATAATTACTCATGTCTAATCCATCGAGAAGAAAGTCAATGGTGACATTTAATTTTCCCCTTAATTTCTCCATGCGAAAATCGTTTCAAGTGAATTAATAATATTTTGGGAAATTTTATATAGATAATGACTTCGTGCATTTCCTCCTTTCCTTTCATTCAGAACAAGTTGGTTTCTCGTCGCCATCCAATGTTTTTTTCCTTAGTAAACGAGTTCAAACATTATGACAGTCTGAGCTGGCCAGTTCTCTGTGGAAAAGGGAGTGAAAGGTCTCAGAACGGGTCAAAAGTGACAGAACAATGGCCACAGAAAGTACATTTCAACGTTGATCAACAAAGTTATCTAAATTTTTTTAATTGTCTATCTTTAGATATCTTGACCAAGGCCGCCTTTTCATGATCGCTCAATTTTTCGTCAATTTCTATCAAAATAGGTTTGGGCTTTTCTATTACTCTGTTTACATCTCCATGAGGACCATCCAATAAATTCTTGATGAATAACATCCTGTTGAGCGCAACTCCATTAAACGAGGTGCACATTTTTGTAACTGGCTTTTTGAAGAAACAGTATTTACCACCCTAGGAATCGTATCTTCCGACGAAACTTCTTTTATCAATTATTCAAATGTTTTTATCAAAGCACTCTTCATACTTGATATGCTTGTGTTGATATCCCTCATATTCTTGTGTTTTCACAGATATAATACTCGAGCAACCATCTGACTTTCGATAAATATTCATGAGGCAGGTGCAGGGTTCTTCAACCCATTACGTTCGAGAGTTTTGGGGCTTCCATGCACAAATGGTTCGATAGTTTTATATCTGTGGGAACTGCACTCACCGCTACTGCTGTCTTCTTCCGAATATTCTATATCACTGGATCGACGCAATAAGTGGAGTTGATGCTGCTTGATATCGAGTTGGATGGAGATATGGCAGATCGCGTTTTTTGGGGAAAGTGAATAAATCCAAATTATAAGGTTCATCATTATGTAGCCTTTCAGTAATACATATACCAAAAATGAACTTGACTAAACATTTTTGAAGGTGGGATTTGATTTTTTCCGAAATATCGACAGGTATAAACTACTTCGACAGCCTGCAAATCAATAATCTCTTGGAATATCATTTAACAGTAACAAGTATATCAAATATCAACTTGGCTAAACATTTTTAAGGGTGGGTTTTGAATGTATTCGAAATACGAGTATAAACTACTCCTTCGACGGCCTGAAAATCAATCATCTCTTGGTATGTCATTATATAGCCTTCAACCAAAATATAAACTACCCCTTCGACGGCCTGCAAATCAATCATCTCAATTTAATAAAGTGAAAGGTCTAGCTGTGTGGACGTATCGATATATTCAAAGAAATAAATTTGTATTTCGTGAATATCACTGCTACCTGAAAGTAAGTAATCATTGAAAATTTGAAATAGAAAATTATTTGATTTTAAATTAAAAATTATGAAATGAAAAAGGGAAATTACCTACTCGTCAGTTTACAGGAAACCGTAAAAAGAAGTTCTGCTGCATAAAACATTAATAAGTTCAGATTACAAACATGTTAACCAGGATGATCAGGATGAATTTTATTCACTTCCAGGTAGCACTGATGATGACTTAACAGTCGAAAGTGCTCTGCTATGATTTTTAAATAAATTATTTTGCACGAAATACAAATGTATTTCTGCGAATATATCATTTAATAGCCTTTCAGAAACACGTATATCAAATATAAACTTGACTAAATATTTTTTAAAGTAGGTTTTGATTTTTGTTCGAAATATCGTATATACTACTCCTTCGATGGCCTGCAAATCAATTATCTCCTGGTATATAATTATATAGCCTTTCAGTAACACGTATACGATCAATTCACTGACTTATATAGCCTTTCAGTAACAAGTATACCAAATATCAACTTTGGTAAACACTTGGATATCATTCTAAAGTTTTTCATTTTTTGTGTTCGACCATTTTCTGTTGAATTAAATCCCCATTACCATTCCTTAGTCATGCATTACCCTCGATTTGGTTGATAATTCGAATTGAATTCATTTCCCGACGCCACTGGTCATTTGGCCGCAAGATAAAAACGGCCGCTAACTTCACACCCGTGAATATAGGCATCTATTCATGTGATTTCAAAATACTGTATTTTCCAGTTCCGGTTCCGAATCATTGAAATTTCAGAATTGAAAACATACAAATTAATGATAATATTAAGACTGAGAAAAATATTATTTGGAAGCATATAGTCAGTGTAGTCCGATCTTCAAATATACCAGTGCTCTTGTATGCAGCTGATGTACCTAATGTATGCAGGTTGTCAAAATCATTTCCATTATCTACCCATGTGTAAATTTTGCGAAAATATTGAATACATGTTATTAACTAACAAAATTATTTCTAATGTGATTCATTATGCCAAAATTTTCCAACTTCGTTTTTGTTTATATTATAAGTAATACCCATTACACAAGGCCACCAATAATAGAGAGCAAGGCATTTAAACAATATACACGGTACACGAATACAATTGCGAATACCTAATAGTTATAATGAAATTATTCTAACACAGTAAAAATTGTTATTCATCTTCGGTTTCAAACACAATTATAAAACATTCGAACAAAAATACAATCTGGCTCGACGATCTCATTCAATGAAGTACCAGATTGTTCTCAAGTGCATTGTTTAAGTCTGTTGTCTTTCTGAATCTAACACTTTTTGTCTTTCAGCAGAAATAGTCAGGGGGCATAGTGATTCAGTGATATGTCGTTATTAATTTGTTCGTTTTTTGCAGCCTAATCTCAGAATTCACTACTAATATCGACTAGATCATACAACAAATTTTGAAAAATGTAGAGTGGTGTAGAACACATAGAAAAATCATTTAGTTATTGTTTAACTGACCTAAAATAAACCCGTTAAGGGCTTATTATCCATCACATGTAATTAAATGTGTGTCGAGGCATTATTCAGAAAAGTAGTTGTTTTCTAATAGACATTTGACCCATCATACACCTATTATAAAGTTTAGTAGCATTGGTTTCTATTACTGTTCAATTTCACAGATTTAGCCCAGTCTGTAGAGAAATAAAGTTGATATAATTTATTACAGGTATCTGAAGGCTTTAGGTGATAATAGGAGGTTAGTAGTTCTTTTATAAATAACGATCAAAGTTAAAAAAAATAGTTTTCGGGCCGTAGAATTTTTCGATAACATATCAGATAATAGTTGTAGGTATTGAAAAGACCTTTGATGACATTTTTCATGTGTTGAAATCGATAAATAAATTCTCGAGATAATGGAAAAAAACCCTTTTTTTTGCACTATTTTAGAAATGTATATAACTTTTGCAATAATTCTTATAAGTGACGTATAACACCTTGATTAGGAGGGCATTATGTGTCTTTATAAGTGTGCCAAATTTCAGCTAGATCGGTTCGATAGTTTATGAATAATTGCATTTGTTTATCCGAAATTTCAATAACTGGCTAATTTTCATTCCCCTAGAAAATTGGGAAATACCGAAAAAATCTACATGTTTTTCAACCATACTTTATTTGCAATGTGAATGCTGAAATCTATATAATAGAAATGAATTTCGATTCTTTGTAAGCGCAAAACGTGAGCAGCCGTTTTTTTTCCATTGTTGTACGTCGAACCATTCAAATGTTATCAGAAGGGGGGACTATGGCTATGAAAACATCTGAAAGCCCCCTTATTATTATGTCATTATTAAATTGATTTGTTGTGTAGCATATCGATTTATAAGTCTTCAATATCTTTCTGAAAAATGTAACCCTAAAAATCATTTGAAATTACGATGTAGGTACTGCCAGAAAACAGCGAATAGAAGTTTTGATGATCTTAGGTTACGGCGACCGTAAAAGAAGTATGCGACATATAAATATCCTAATCGAGAACCAATAAGCAAATCGACATTAATCGAAATATTGAACAAATTTAATGAAATTGGCAATGTTGAATATAACCTAAGAGTGGCAGACCTACCGTTACCGATGACACTCAATCAAATGTACTTATCAACCTTATTTGAGAACTGTTTTCCATTGCAAAAGCTCAAAATAAAAAATAAAAAACCTTGGATAACTAAAGGCATCAAAATATCTGCACGAAACTTGAGGTCGTTGCATACCATAAAAAAACAAGTACAAAATGGTTTTTTTATAACTTATTTCAATGCTTACAAACGTATATATAAACAAGTTATCAATAATGCAAAAGAGACATACTACAAAAATCGTTTAAAAAACTCAAAAAATAAAACAAGAGAGAATTGGATGATAATTAATGAACTAAGAGGAAAAAATAAATCACAACCAATCAATATTGAAATTGACCCTGATATTTTAAATAACTTCTATTGCTCCATAGGCCACAAACTCTCAACCAATCTCAATTCACAGGTCGACTCTTTAGACTATCTGAAGTATGTTAGCATTGCACAAAATTTTCACCTTGAAGATACTGACATATTTGAGCTGAAAGAGGGGTTTTCAATGAAATAAAAATAAGAGCTCATCGGGTATGGACGGCCTATCAGTAAAAATTTTTCAAAGTCTACCTGACCATGTCCTACTCATCTAGCTGAGGCAATTAACAGTTCCTTCAGAATGGGATAGTTCCTTCCTGCTTGAAACAAGCAGTTGTAATCCCTTGTACAAAGGTGGTGACCCAGATGATCCCTCGAACTTTCGCCCAATTTCATTATTATCAACATTATCCAAAATAATAGAAAACTAGTCAAAAGAAGAATGATGGCACATCTTACCAGAAATAACATATTAAGCCATGCCCAATTTGATTTCAAAACTCGAAAAGCACAAATGATGCTTTTTCTCGTTGCTAGAAAATACATATGTTACTTTGAATATTGGAGAAACCGTAGCGGCGGTATTTTGCGACTTCTCCAAGGCGTTTGATTGTGTCAGCCATGAGATATTACTGCAAAACTACAATTTTACGGTTTCCGAAATTCCTCATTAGACTGGTTCCGCACGTATTTGTCAGAAAGGAGTCAAGTAGTAAAAATACAGGAAAACTACTCTAACAGTGGCAAAGTTGCAATGGCGTTCCACAAGGGTCGGTACTAGGTCCTATTCTATTTTTATTGTATATAAATGACCTAGCCACCATTCGCATCCAAGGAAAATTCACTTTCTTTGTGGATGACACCACCATTCTATGGCATAGCAAAGACATAAATCACTTGAAAGAATCAATTGCTCTCGATCTAGAAAAATTAAGCAATGGTGTGACTCCAATCGACTCTGTTTCAATTTAAAAAACAAATAAGCCACAAACTAAGTTTCTAGGTCTAATTATAGACAACAAGCTAAAAAAACAAATCTAGTCACCTTTAAGTTTGACTTTGATAATTTGTACTTAGATAACCAGATTATAACAAATAAGCCACAAACTAAGTTTCTAGGTCTAATTATAGACAACAAGCTAAAATTTGATGAGCATGTAACGACCTTGAGCAAGAAGTTAGCCTCTAGCTGCTTTGCAATGAAAATTGTTTCAAGAGAATTAAACGTAGCCTCGGCTAGGATGGTCTACTTTTCCCTAGTTGAGTCACATTTGAGGTATGGCATTGCCTTCTGGGGTTTATGCAATAACCAGCTGTTTCAATGTGTTTTTATTCTACAAAAAAGAGCAATCCGATACCTGTGTAAAGCTCAATATCACGATCACTGCAAACCACTTTTATTAGCCAACAAATATTATCACTCGTTTGTTTATTCATTTTGGAAACTGTATGCCTCATCCACACAAAATATGGTTCAACACCTACTGAAACACGAAAACATAAAACAAGAAATGAAGGTTGTGTTCCCTTACCCTTACCTAAATCTAGTCTGACAAAAAACTCCATCATATATGAAAGCAAAAAAATATATAATCATCTGCCAGCCAGTTATAGAAACATAACTTCTCTGAAGAACTTTCGAAAGACTGTAAAAAAGGCTCTATTGCAGAAAGCTTATTATAACCTGCAGGAATATTATGATGATATACTATAGTTCCTTATGGGAATTGATTTGATACTGGATATTTATATTATTGAATTTTTTATTTTTTATCTCATGTTTTGATTTATTATGCAAGACTACTGTTAAATCTTAAGGGTGGTAATTGTTTAGTTAGTTACCCTTTTGTTAATGACATAGTATTTTATTAATGTGTTTGTTTATAATGTGTTGTTTCAATAGTCCTTCTTTTTTAAAGTAGATTGACAATATGTTTTTTATTTAGATATGTAATATTTATCTTTTATGTTCGTACATTTTATCCACTTGACATTTATTTATTTTATTGTATTTTTTATCTCATATGTTTTGATTTATTACACAAGACTGCTATTAAATCTTAAGGGTGGTAATTGTTAGTTACCCTTTTGTTAATGACATCTTATTTTATAATGTGTTGTTTAAATAGTCCTTCTTTTTTAAAGGAGATTGACAATATGTTTTTATTCATATATGTAATATTTATCTTTTATGTTTGTACATTTTATCCATTTGACATTCACGTATCTAATTATCTGTACATTTCTTATATATATATTTTTTTCCATTTTCAAGCTTTGTCAATAAGAATCAACTCTTCAGACAATAAAGTATATATTGATTGATTGATTGATTGATTACTTGAATTGAAAAAATCCTCATCGTTCAATTAAAACGTTATCTGGCAACAATGAGATCTGTCGGATGGTGAGCAGAAAATTCTACGAAAAGCCAAATTACATCCATATGAAATTAAACTTATACAAGAACTTAATGAAGACGACTTCAATAGACGTATGAAGTTTTGCGAAAATATGCAAGAAGTGTGTAATCAAAATAATGGTTTTGAATTTTACTTACTTATTTTCCGGCGAATCAACTTTTGTATGAACGGTACGGTGAATACGCAAAGAACCCCGCACGAAAACATATGGGAAATTGGCTCTCGGTCAAATTGGCTGAAATGTTATTATGTTATAGTAGGATGGGTCATTAGAAAAAAGTGTGAGTTCAAATGAGTTTGTATGTTTAGATTCTGAGATATAAGCGGCCAAAGTTCGTAAAAACGTTGTATTGGGTTAGGATTAACAAAGAAAAAAACGGTTTTTTGTCGAAATAAGACAAAGTAAGGATGAAAATGGATTGATCGGAACTCATAAACATGTTCAATTATAATCTTATTATACGGGGCATAATCAAAAAATCATTTTTCCCGGATTTTTTTTCCAGCACTATTTCTAAACCAACAACTTATATTTTGTTAAGATATCATAGTTTCAGTCTATTGTAGGTGAAAAACGTGTTTTGTTTCTTGATGACTCTCTCTGTTTGAAATATATATATTTTTTAATTTTCGAGTATACCCCTACACTGAAAACAATTGACAGATCGTTTGTGATTACAAAAAAAGGAATTAATTGCTACCGATGATAGAATAAAAGATAGGGTAACATTCTGATGAACTCAATTGTTCAATATTACCTTTCATTTAGATAAAGGGTGCGTTACATTTTTTTAGGTCATTTACAATGTTTTTATTGAATATCTAGAAAACTGTTCCGTTAATTTGGACCACATTTTACTCACAATATTTTGAAAATGTTGACTATCATATACGATTGTTTTATCAAATTTGTATGTTGCGTTTCTGAGATATGCATTTTTGAAATTTACGCTATTACGATATATAGGGTAACCTATCGATTTAACAAAATTTTATGGAACCTTTCGACACATTCAATTCTATCATGAAACTATTCGAAATCAATTATTTGATACTATAAAGGACACAAACCACACTCAACAACAATTTGGAACTCAACAGCATAGACTCAAAAAAAATCGAATTATAAATAAAGGCTTCTAACATAAAAATCAATTAATATTATGGAAATTATAATATAACAAATCGAAATTAATTGACTTTTTTTGTTAGAAGTCGCCAAATTAATAATTTAGGAGTTCCTATTCCGACTTCAAATTTAACGAAGAACTCTCTGATTTATAGTGCAGTCTCCCACCCATCTACAAAAACATTGTATCGCCACCTCATTTCAGGAGATCTATGAAAATCTTACTTATAGATGAGGTGTTTTATAGTGTTCAAGAGTTTCTTGACAAAGATTGGAATGGTTAATTTAGATGTGAAACTCTATTGAATACTTTAGCTAGTTTATTCATTCTCAACTGGTCAAGTTTGATGATATCTGTTTATTCCTTTTGGTAACTGTTGTGTTTCGTGAAAAATGTAATTTTTATAATTGTGACAATATTATATATTTATATATTATTTATTTACTTCATATTTATTTATATGACTTTATCTATGAGATGTAATATCTTCCGATAATAAAGTATATATTGATTGATTAATTGATTGATTGATACTTCAAACAAGATTAGTTATTCGTTCAGTTTATATATCTTAATTTTTCAGTTTACTAGATCAGTGATCTAAAAGTGAAAGTGAATCTATAGTTAAAAATGGTAAGTATGTATGTATATCTATGATACACTGATAATATTAACGAGTTTGATTTTTTGGATATTTTCGAAAACAGAAAAATTTTATTATATAATTATAATCAACTTGTTGTTCTGCTGTTCAAACATTAGAAAAACATAGCCAAAATATTTATATATTTATATCTTATGTCTGTGACTATTCCTTTATTCGTAAAACAAGATGGCAAACAATATGATCTATCATTATTATTTTAAGAAAAGAAAAAGAAGGCGATTATCAGGTCACCAGTAATATGGCAAGATAAACGTCCCGTACCTATGATTATCTCTGCCCCAAGTCATACTTATTCCGACGGGCTGAAAAAATCTCAAAGGTGTTGATACCGTGAAACCCTCAGCCATAATTAATCAAAATGCAGCAGAAAAAAGGTGTTGATGTCTCAAATCAAATGCCCTCTTATTATACTAGCCTAGGGAAAAGCCTCAAATGGTATAAGAAGGTAATTGTTGAGGTTATTCTGGGAACTAGCATGGTGAATGCATGGGCAATTCATAACAAGTACAGTATGGATAAAAAAAAAATACAATATGCCAGAAAGAAATAATAAAAGGTTTACTGCAAGTAGAAGGCGAAGAAAACAATTTGGATGTAGAAGATACAGATAGTGGGGCTGGGGAGAGGAACCGACGAGAACGTGAAGCAAGCAAAGCAAAGGAAGCGAGGTTAAGGCAGTCACAGAATAGGAAATACGAAGGGACTGCAAGGACCAGCAAAACAAGGTGTGCTGAATGCCACAGAAGAATTCAGCAGAAAAAGGGTTCCAAAGAAGCGAGAGCCAAAACTCTGAAATTTCTCACATTCTGTGGAGACTGCGAGAAAAAAACACCGATGTGTCTTGTGTGCTCCAGGAATGTTCACGAATAGGTTTTCACCATTATGATAATGAATTCAATTTTTTGTTGAACTGAACAATTCACTTTCAAACAGAATGTTATTTACTTTTCATTTTCCAGGTTTTCGAATAGAAATGTACTTTAATTTTCATATGTTGTTTACATACATTTATTACCACCCAATCGAAGAACCACTTTGCACCTAGAAACTTTTACCTTTTATGTAGCCTACTTGCAATATTAAAGTTCCCGCAGTAACCGCAGAGGTTCAGTGAATAATATACAGTGCTTCTCAAAAGTCCGCTCCCCCCCTCTTATTTTTGGAACGATTATACATGAACAAGTGAAATTTGGAAACTGAATATTAAAGGTTGTAAACTTCCCTACTAGTGATGATAGATGGCCAACTCGTCAAAGATGACGTCACAAGGCCATTGTGACCAATAATTTTAAATGGAACCCTACGGCAAGCGACACCTCTTTTAAAAGGTATCGAAGAAACCTATTCAATGATACTAATTCTGTTTGTGTTTATGGCAGTTTTAATGGCTCATTAGTAAACATTAAAATTTAAATTCCATTCCATATTAATTACAGATTTAATAATCAGTATCTACCTAAAGAAATTGCTCGGAGTGATCTCCGTTTTCTTCCTGACAGTGAAATATCCTATTTTTAAACTCTTCTCGTACTTTTGCAAATGTGTCTGCGGAAACAGCCTCACATACTGCAACAATCCGTTGTTTTAAAACGTCATATTGCCAGGTCCAGTGAGTAAACCTTCGATTTAAGGTACCCCCACAGAAAAAAATCCAAAGGTGTGAGGTCCGGTGATCGAGCTGGCCATTCCGTTGAATCTCGTCGTCCAATCCATCTACCACGATACTCCTTATCCAAATACCGTCTTACTGCACCGTAATATTGTGGAGGAGCACCATCCTGTTGGAATGTTATTTCCAAATTGCCGAATTCATCTGGATTATCTTCCAAAATTTCAAGGATTAACGGTTCTCGCGTTTTTGCAACAGCTCCAGATAAACCTCACCAGTAAAATTAGTATTTAAAAAAGAGCCCAATGATGTGGTTTCCCAGGATACCTGCCCAAACATTCACCTTCTGGGAAATTGGGTATATGTTTCAGGAAACAGGTGAGGATTTGCGTCACTCCAATACCTCACATTCTGTGTATTTACATTTCCATTCAGATAGAAAGTACTTTCGTCACCAAAACATATTGTTTTGACATAGTCCTGGCTGTTGGTTAATTTTAGTTTCCATATTTTCACAAAATTCTAGTCTTCGGTCTGGGTCGTCGTCTGAGAGTTAAAGAACCATTTTTAATTTGTATGGATGAAATTTGTTTTTTTTCAACACCCTGTGTACTGTACTTCGACTGACTTCACAGGTAGATGCAACGTGAGTTGTTGAAGAAGTAGGATTAACTATTACTTCTGCCAGTATATCAATTTTTTTCTCATCAGAAATTTGTGGTCTGCCAGATTGTTTCGCATCATTAATACTACCCGTTGTTTCAAACTTACAAAGAAGCTCCCTCAAATAAGTCCTCGAAACGGGGCGATCAGGAAACCTCTCATTCAAAATGCGTTCTGCTGCATGAATATTTTGTCCAGTTTCACCAAGAATTAGGATCGCTGCTACTTTATCACCTAAAGCACGTACCATTTCGCTTCTTGAAGCACTTAAACGTTCGGCTCACAACAGTTTAACAAATTATTAAAATGTTCAAAATAATTAAAAGTACCAAAAGCTGCTAAAACAGTTAAACGTTCGATCAACAATACACAAATTATTAAATGTACAAAAACTTGGACAATTACAAAAACGGCGGATTAGGGAGACAAAAACGTCAGCTTATTTGACAACTATCCAGAGGCGGAGCTTGAATTTGGAATTTTTGTATTAACTGATTTCACAGCTTTGCGTTTTTCAAAAGCGAGTTGCCAAAACTGCCATAAACACAAACAAAATTAGTATCATTGCCTAGGTTTTTTTGATACCTTTTAGAAGAGGTGTCGCTTGCCGTAGGGTTCCATTTAAAATTATTGGTCACAATGGACTTGTGACGTTATCTTCGACGATTTCGTCATCTATCATCACTAGTAGGGAAGTTTACAACCTTCAATATTCAGTTTCCAAATTTCACTCGTTTATGTATAATCGTTCCAAAATAAGAGGGGGGAAGGAGAGGAATTTTGAGAAGCACTGTATAAAATAGAAGACCATGACCCACCCGTGGACACCGACGTTCATTAGTAAAGACTAAGATGACCACCGGTGGGTCACAACATCACGAACGTGTTAACTAACTTGTCTAATGGAGAAGGATGTTCTGATTGGAAACATTTGTCACTAGTGCTGAACAGACACGAAAAAAGTAACTATAAAAACAATATCGGTTGAATTTGTCAACTACGATATCTGAAGGAGTTATTATGAATGAAAGTCAATTACGTTCATTGGATGTAGAAAAAAATTCTCGTTTCATATCATTCAACGAATAATTGCAGGAATACAGTTTTAATGTCGCCAATGTCTAGCTTTACGTGGTTCACCTAGCAAACTGTATGATCGAAATAATAGTAGACATTTCTTAAAATGAATAGAAGAGTTCTCGAAATTTGATTCCGTAAGGGAGGAGAATGTTCGTTGAACATATAAAAATCAAAGCAGTGATATTGTTACAAGAAACTATTTAGTCGATAAAATTCAAAATGAATTGATAAATTCAATTGGCATAAAAATCAAAAACACTACTTTAGATCTAGTAAGGAGATAATATATTATTATTCTATAATTCTTGACTGTACACCAGATGTGAGTCATATATTGAGTTTTCTCCTATAACTGATTCTACTGGTATGGCTTATGTAACTATGTGACAGATTTGTCAGCAAAATTGAATTTGAGTATATATGATTTGCACGGTCAAGGCTACGATAATGACTCAAATATGCGTGGAATACATGTTGGCTTACGGGGGCAAATATAAAACCGCGAGTATTTTTTGTTCCTTGTTCAGCGCACTGACAGAATTTAATTGTTAATGATGCCGGTAAAATTGATTTTGAGGTTTCCGGATTCTTTGATATCGTTCAAGAGTTACATCTGTTTTTTCCGCGCCAACAAAAAGATGATCAGTTTTAAAAACTTTCTGACATCCGCTGTTCCAATAGAATAGACGCTATAAGACCTTCGAGATATCAGATAGGTCAATTTTATGATGCTCTTTTTTAAGTAATGGAAGCATACGCATCTTCAAAAGATTTTATAGTGTTTCACACCAAGCTCGATCGTTAGCAACAAAAACTTAAAACAACAAATTTGTATACTCTATAATGATTTGGTACAACATATTATTCGAAATCAATTACCTTAATAAATTAATGCAGAATCGAAATATAAATCTGAAATTTCATTAAAATTGAAAAACGTCTTATTTCTCAAGACTGCTGACTACAAATTACCATACAATAGGTGTATGTTAGTCGAATATCCATAAAAAAACAACTACTTCCTTAGCTAATGCTTCGACAGACGTTGAATGACGTCCGATGGATAAAAGTGCAAAGTCCTACAAGGTACTTTGCTGATGTTTGTTGCAAAATGGATCAATATTAACCACTTCACTCAGGCTGACCACCTGTAGACCGGTTTCGGGGTATTTCCCCCTCATCAGTACAGGGTAGGTCAAGCAGACAATGAATAATATCTGTGGTACATGACTGAAACGATTAAAATCCATTCGCCTCATAAGCATTCGCTGGGATTGAATTAGCGGAATGGACAACAAACTCCATTAGCTCACGTCATCTCAACGCAAGTAGAGCCACTAAAACATTACCGACTGAAATGTCCTCCTGAGTCACAGGATAGAAATCTGCAATAAGACACAGAAGTCTGTAACATATCGAAAGCCAGCAATTATTTCATTAAAAATGAAAAACGTCTTTTTCCTCAAGACTGCTGACTACAAATGTCGGTCGAATATCCATAAAAAAACAACTACTTCCCTAGCTAAGTCCTACAAGGTACTTTGCAAATGTTTGTTGCGAAATGGATAAATATTAACAACCTCACTCAGGCTGACCTCTTGGAGACCGGTTTTGGGGTATTTGCTCCTCATCAGTACAGGGTAGGTCAAGCAGACAATGGATAATGTCTTCGATACCTGACTGAAACGAAGGAAATCCATCCACCTCATATTATAAGCATACCGACATACACCTATTTTTTTAAATTTACATTTGCGCATCAACCATGAAAGGTTATTGCGCGGTACGCTAAATATAAATTTACAGAAGTGGTATAAATTATAACTTGATACATCATATTTCATTGTAAGGATCAGTGTCCTTGTTCTTATAACATTCTTGGTTGCAATGGGGATGTCTTTCAAAATGTCTTGAGGTCCATTGGAAGATTTCTAACTCCGTTGAACTTTATGCACTCGGCGAGTATGTGCTTCACGGTGATGACTGTTCCGCATCCATCGCAAGTAGGTGGATCAATCCGAGCAAGAAGGTGGCTGTGAGTGATTCTGGTATGACCAATTCTGTGTGTTGATAGTATTACCTGAGGTCTTCTATCTTTTGGGGAGTTTGTCCAAGGTTTTACGGTTGATTTTACTTCTGCAAATAGGGAGTTTGATTCGCTCCACTTATTTTCCGTGGTTCTGGTAATGGGATTTGAAGTCTGATATTCGGGTGACCTCTCTACTTCTATATCTGATACTGCCCTGGCTACTGCCTTGTCTGCAGCTTTATTGCCAGGTATCCTTGTCCTGCGTGGAAGAGAGCCTGGTAAATTGCAAATAACTCGCCAGTAAAACTACTGGAGCATTCACTTAGTCGGAACATTTGCATGATATTGTTGCATATGAAGGCAGCTCCTGTGCCGTCGTTTGTTCTTGACGCGTCTGTGTAGATATGCTTGGCTTTCGGAAAATTGTTTAAGATGTTCTTGAGATGAGCTTCGATTATAATTGGGTTGGTGTCACCCTTTCTGAAGTGTGATAGAGTAGTATCACAATCTGGGGAGTTTATTGTCCATGGAGGGGGGTGTGGATAGTTGCTGGAAAGAAACGTGGGAATGTGATTTTTTGTTCAGCTGTATATCTACTTAGTCTCTCATGGAAGGCTGGTGGGGACCATTTTTACCTCTGGTGAAGAGTAGAGTATCTTGTGGAGAACGTGTGAGGAAATGTTGGGTGTTCAGGGTTTGAGGCTATTTTGGCCGCATATGCGATGCTTAGGTATTGACGACGATGGTGAAGACTAGTTTCTCCTGCGTCACAGAGGAGGCTTTCTACTGGGCTAGTGCAGATAGCGGAATAGTGCACCAAGCCCAGATATTTGAGCACTGATTTGTTTGCAGAACTGAAAGCAGAGGATCCATAGTCTATTTTTATTTTTATCAAGGTTCTGTAAAGACGGAGCAGTATTATAGTGTTGGCTCCCCAATTTTTGTTTTGCGAGAATTTTCAACATTTTCAGTCTATTTTGAGAGGACATAACAAGTCTATTCATGTGATCCTCCCAGTTGAGTTTGCAATCGAAGATAATTCCTAAGAATTCTATTTGTTCCACAAATTGAAGTTCTTCACTGTCTAGTTTGAGTATAGGGAGACTGGCTTCGTTTTTAGTCGATAACAAGATACATTCAGTTTTCTGTATGGAAAAGGGGTAACCGGTGCTGGATAACCAGGTTCGGAGTTGCGACATCTGGGTTTGGAGGATAGAGGCCATTGATCGGGTGTTTTTCCCTTAATGAAGAGTACTAAGTCATCGGCATGTAATCGTCCTTTGACTGGAAGTGATACATCATCGAGCATGTGGTTAATCGCTTCGAGGAAAAGTGTAACACTTATGACCGATCCTTGTGGATTCAATAAATTTCTTGTCGATGCCATAGAACTAGCAGATGAGTTGGAAATTGAACTTAAATTTCTACCAACACAAACTGTTCGTAAAAAAAATACAAAATAATTTGATAACGAAAGCAATGACGAATCAAGAACAGACCCGAAAATGTATTATAAAGTTAACGTGTTCTTTTCCATATAGATCGAACCTTATCATCTCTGAATGAATATTCAAGTGGTTGGAGCATTTTAACAACATTTTTGGATTTATATATAAAATGTTCAGCTTGACTGAAGAATAATTGAGATTATCGTGCGAAAATTTAACATTACATTTGAAAGATGAACCACGTAAAGAATCAGATATTGACGCAAATGATTTATTTGATGAAATAAAATATTTGAAATATCTGAACATAATGATTCGAAGCCCCAAATATTGCAGTAGCAATACGATTTTTTTAACGCTACCAGTATCCCTAGCGTCGCGTGAAATGTCTTTCTCGAAATTTAGATTGATACCCTTTTTAAGATCGAGTATGGCTCAAGAGAGACTCAGCGATTTATCAATTATTATGTCCATAGAAAATGACTTGATGGATTTTCTTCCTCTCGACGAATTAATAAAAGATTTTGCCATTAAAAAGGAAAGAAAAGAAAGTTTTGATTAAACTATTTTGATTGTTTTTACTGTTATATCAAATATCGTTAATGAGTTATTGTGCAGTTTGAAATTGTATGACATGCAAGTATTTGCAGTTATTTCAATTTCGTTTATGTTTACCTACCTATGTATTAATTCTTTGTTACAACTTAAAATTTATTTCACACAGGCTGCCGCAAGGCTTGGTGCGGTTCTGCAATCACCCCATCTCTAACATTAAAAACATAGAAAAATAAACCCAACTTCCAAAAACACTTATATATTTTTCATCTCAGAACAAGTTCAACAGCATCGCGTACCTGCAGATAAAAAATATTTGTTTTGAGAAAAACTGTCGACGAGTTTTGCAACGTTAGGAGTTATTATCAGCATCATAAATAAAACAATTTATTCCCATTATGAAGACGTCCACAGAAAAAAAATTATAATTTTGCAAGACTTTCACTTTTGAAACACAAAGGAATCACTTCATCAAGTTTTTACTGAGTTTATTCATTTACATCCGCATACTGCCAATTTTCGTCATTGATTTTCAATATAATCCTTGTTATTCGCACATATCGATTTTGTTATGTTTGGCAGTGAGTACTTGTCATACATTGTTTAATTTTGACTACCCGTGGCGTCCAATTTAGGGGATCACCCAAATAGGGTGGGTCCAATTATATTTTTTTATTACGTTGGCGGATTGACAAGAGTATCAGAGTTGTTTTAATGTTGTATTTGATTCGGTTCGTATGTGATATATTTTGGGTTTGGTTTGAAGATATTTTCAATTACCGATTTAATTCAATAAATAGAAACCAAAATCTAACAAAAATTACAAAAAACATCAAGCAATTCTTTACGGCCCTAAGAATAAAAAACAAAACTGTTTGAATTTTCTTATTATTAGCTGTAACTGCAAAATACTGGAGATACAGACAAAATGTTTGGAACAAAAATTGTAGCTCGTGTTTCTCTACAAAATGTTATTCATCAACTTTTGTTCCAAACATTTTTTTATATGTATATATATATATATCTCCAATACTTCTGGAGTTGTAGCTCAAAATATGAATATTCGGAAAATGTTTGGACTTTTTTTTATTTTCATATGGTAAAAACTAGGCGAGGACACGAGAAATTATTATTGCTTTAAATATGCTTTAAAATACATAACGCATATATAAATCCCAGAAAAAAATGTTTGAGTCGAATTTCAATTACAGCAGTTCCCATTTGCTTTTGAAAATTAACAAATTTTGAAGCTACTAATATCGGCGCTCTTTGTGACGTAAACGACCGAGCAGCCAATAGGCGTAATCGGGTTAAGTGTGACATAAACGGCAATGTTGCAAAGTTTCTTAAACCATAAATGTCAGAACCTAGAACACTAGTCGCAATGTCAAGATTTGAAAATATGGCAACGTTGCAAAATTGATTGAAGCTGTCAACTGTGGGATTGGTTGATCGTGTGATTACGTCAAAACATTTTGCAATGGCGCTAGAAAGCCATTATTTGAATTATGCCGACTTTAAATATTTTTATTTAAGTTTTAGAATATAAAAAAATAAAAATAAAATTATTTACAGAGTTTTTACAAGCTGTAAATCCCATCTAAAATAATTTGAAAATTTCGTGTCCTCGCCCATTGCTTGATGGATATTTCATACTTTCAAATTCCAGAATCCAGAATTTTAGCTGTGTCGAAATTTTTGTTAGGTCAATATATCTACTGATTGGATTAATTCTCCACAAACTCGGGTATGATAAATACCGTTATGGCTGAATATTTGGTCTAGTTTAAATATTTATAGCTTGCGGCAGAAAAGTATTTCGATTGAACTGATTATTTTGTGTTTGGTACATTTTGTGTCGAATTGAATCTTCATACAGCCACTGATTATGTAAAATTTGGTTCCTGTGTTTTACCTATCTTATAAAATATTGTATTTATATTTTTTTGTTCGCAAATTGAATGGCTTCACTCCACCTGATAGGTTTCATATATCGTATTGTCATACCTGGGGGTTCCTTCAATGTAGCCAACAAAGTTTTCAAATCTTGATAAGATCACTTTCCAATTTTCTGCTTTTGCAATAGTTTTATGAAAATCCATATAGCTAGAAAGAAGATTCAGTATTCCAGTCACCTCGGAATGAAAGACATTAAGCTATAAACTCGTATAAACCTTTTTTTCGGCATTTCAAATGTTGGTCAAACCTCTCATAAGATCTCGTATCCGCATCTTAGGATATTCAAGGTCAAATGTCGCAAAATAGGTTTTTGATCAATATCTCGCTTCCTATACTTTAAATGAAATTTGCATTTATTATAAAAGTCGTAGAACATAAAACCTCTACAAATTTTGTTTCGAACAATTTTGTATACATTCAACCATTTTTGAGAGAGGGCGAAGAGTGCGGAGCGCTCAGTCATATATGACATAACGCAAGGTCAACCGTGAATCCCAAGACATAGTACGAATTATGAAGTTAAGAACCTGGGCGACCGAGCTTTGTTCGGTGTTTTTTTTTTTTGTAAAGTCGTGTTTTTCGGAGAATATGCTTATGATACAGAAACGAATACTTATTACAAATGAAAATTTTGCAATCTTACCTAGTTCCCAGGTTGGCTACAAATACACATTTTAAATAAACCGTATGAGTTCCTTGGACTTACCAAAGAAAACATATATAACATTGATTTGATGCCAAATTCGGTAATGTCACTCGGTAAGGTTATTCGTATTCGGATAATGTCAAACAATAGAAAACCCAGCTATTTGTTCTTACTTTTTTCAAACTCCATTTACCCCTTTGTTAACTTATTCCCAGCTCAGTCCCCACCCAATGGAACATGATCATCCTACAGCTCAGTAGGTTCAGTTGCCCATTTAGTTGCTTTTTTTTAAAGAATTATTATTTCATGAAAATATAGTTCGTGATATGATCAAATGATGAATAACAGAAACAGAAAATGGTTAAACTTTTTTTCCTTTATTGAAATGAATTTCCAAAGGTTTCAAAAATTTTACTCCTGCGATATCACATATTTAAAAATAATTGAATCTATGAACTTGAAAAAACATCATATGACTCATGCTCATGCAATAGAATGAATAGCAAATACAATTACAGGTTTCATTTTCAAATGGGTTTTGGGTTATTGATTGGTTTTCCCCACGTTGTGTTTTTTGCTCATTTGGTTGATTTATCGGATGGAAATTTTTTCCCTTTTTTCCCAAAATTTTTTTTTCTCAACTTCTGTTTCTTCCTCCTAGCAACCATCAATTTCTGTTTTTTTTGGGGAAATTTCAATTTCCACACACTTTTAAAAGCAACTTTTCTTATTCTACACTTAAAAATTATTTTATTGTTTGAACCTAGGCCGGACCTGTCGCCTCGCCTTGCCGTCGCAGCATGAGATCATCCCCGGGGAAAATTCGAGAACCATCAGTCGTCTGCCCCGGAAAACAACGGGCAATATTGGAAACAATTGGTGCCAGAATTCCGAAACATCGAAATGCTTATCGGGATAAATAGGCGACCCTCAATGATCCACAGTCTGAACGAGCCCATACAATCAGGGTATACGTAGTTAGTTTTAAATTTAAATTTAGATTAAGTGTGAAATAAATTAGTTAAACCAAATTAGGTTTATTTACGTTACAATTGGTGTCGGAAGTGAGATTTTGAAAATAAACAAGTGATCGTGGGTGGATAGTCAGAAAAAAAAATTGATAGACCTTTTTTTACGCCCCAAAAAAGACAGTGGCCCG